>BLKR01009356.1:0-126399 GCA_011170035.1 Teleogryllus occipitalis
CACCCCCTGGGTTGGGGAGCTGAAGCGGGTGGACTATGAGGGTGGACATTCATAGATTCGTCGGATTCGTCGAAAGTCCTTATCTGGTGGTCCTGAGGAGAACGGGGTCGCACATGTTCAGGTGTGGCAACATCACACGACACACTGTCCTCCTCCAAAGCTGGGCGAGGGCTCTTTCCACTGGCCTGCCTCTTTGTCCGCACCTCCCCACCTTGCTCCTGCACTGCCTCGGTCTCTAACTGTGACCTTGGGGAAGGAGTCCTGGCCTGCTGAAACGGTTTGGTCCTCTGACCCCAACCCTGAGCTTCATCTGAACCTTTCTCTTGAGCTCCATTGTGGCATAGAGTAGACCGGGATGCTTCGCCATTGCCCAGAGCATCTGGGCGCTGCTCCAATGAAGATAAGTTCCCTGATTTCAAGGAACTGTTCTCCTGCTGCAGGAGTTGCACCGCTTCCTTCGATTTGCGAAGTTCTTGCTGAAGGTAGTAGATAGTGCTTTGCATGCCTTCCACATCTTCATCCAGGTCCTGAAGGAACTCATCAAGTTCTGTAACATTGGATAGAACAATCCTTTAAGGTTCTTTAATGAAATTGTACAATTTCATTAAAAATTATTTGAGACACAGAACCGAGGCTAAATACTGTACCCACATGTATGGTGAGTTGCAATTAAAGAATAATAAGATACAACAAACTGATATGCACATCAAGACAGTTGGATATTTATCTGTCGTTTTTTCTAACAATGTTTTTGCAAGTTTTGCAGACACAGATTCTACATTACTTAAATTTTCTTCAAAATAGCTCACGTTTTGCTGTCAATGTCTCATTTAATTGAATCATTTCACCACAATGTCTCATTTAATTGAATCATTTCACCACAACTTCTCAAATATCAACAACAAACAAGTAGATTATGATACATCCAATGATTTTACAAATATTTTCCTACCAAATTTATTATTTATAATTCATATCTGTATATGAATAGAGTTGGGAAACAAATAGCTCTTTTCTCAGGAACTGGACATAACATATTGGATGAATAAAATGGTGCCTGATTAGACACAAATACCCCCTGTCAATTATGCTTCGTTGAAAAACTTTACCCATCACTGTTCATATATTTTTCATCAGTTTAAGCAATCAATGTTATTTAATTACATGATTATAAATAAGAAAATTTACGCTAAAGAAAAAGCAAATTCAATTCAAAAAGAAATAAGGATACATTCACATAACTTATTTACAAGACAAAAACTTCAATCAATTTAATCTTGGATTCTTAATAAAAATTATTTAAAATAGGTTTGTCATGAATAATCTTTACCAGATTGGGATTTCTTTACTTCTTCACTAAAACTTCTGCAAGGCAAGATCCCCTTCCAGTTTTGCCAATCGACCACTTGATATCATCTGGCCAAGCTCCTCATTTTCTTGATACAAGAGCCGACACTTTGCCATCAGCCGCTTTCCTTTATTGCTGCACATACACATACAATCACTGCATTAAATTTCATCATTTAACTAAATCAATGCAAGCTCACATGCCAGATTTCAGAATATGTTGATCCCACTGACCTCATCAAAGACTTGATGAAAACTACTAGTAACCATATGACTGCCAAATGCACACGGAATGACCTACTCATCCAACCCCTGACAGTGACAGCCCACTCCAAGATATGAGACCGACTGGACCAAATAACAAGAGACCCAAGACTAAAAGGACTGTTTTTCACCGCAGTCGCCTATCATTTTAACCGTGCGGTGACTGAACCCCACGCAAAGTTTGTGATCAAAGGACTACCATCTAAATTTGACCTGAGAACCATCCAAGAGACCCTGACTACACTGAAAATCACTCACCAGCACATATCAGAAATGATGAGACGAGACAGCAACGGAACTTTGACACCGCTAGGACTTTACACAGTAGAGAGCAACAGACTCGAAATGACTGACAATAAGACTAAATTAGGATACATCGACTACTACAGAATAACAATAGAGGACTACAAAATGACCGACAGAGTACCCCAATGCAAAAACTGCCTTAGACTGTACCACACCAGAGCCTTTTGCCGACGATCCCCGACATGTGACCTCTGTGCCCAGCCCCACTCAACAGATGACTGCCCCTCCCACACCTCAACTGACCGCTCCTTTATTCCGACATGTGCTAACTGCAACGAACACCATCCTGCCTACGACCTGTCCTGCCCCTTTATCCTGAAAGCAAAAGCAAACCGTGCCCAACAGATTGCAAAACTACACCAACCCCCCCTCCACACCCACCCTGTCAACCCAATCCTTCCCTCCTCTAACTAATCCAAACATATCCTACGCTGCGGCCACCGACCCAAACTCATCCCAATCCGACAACAACCCCCTCAATCCATAGCAAACAGTAATAAGGAACTTCTTGCCCTACTCACCAACCTCACCATCAAAACCATTCTCCAACACTTACCCACTCTCCTTAACATCCTGAAAGGCCCAGAAGATATGATAACCAAGTTAATCTCCGCAGGAATTAAGCAGGAGTAAAATTTAAGTTGAAATCCTCAACTAAAATGACCCCTACTCCTCGTATCCTATCCATATCCTCGTGGAATGCGGGTGGCGGACTAACCCAAAATAAATCCATCCTCACCCAATTCCTCAAAGACTACTCCATCGGGATCTTACTACTACAAGAGACATTCCTCAAACCAAACCACTCCTTTTCTATCCCAAATTACACCGTTACCAAAACCGATAGAACCCCAGGCCTACGAGGCGGCACGGCCATCCTTACCCGACGTACCATTTCCCACACACATTACCCATTCCTACCTACAATAGCCCTAGAATGAACTGACATTACAATAGGCACAAACGCCTCCACGATCATCATCATTTCATGCTACAAAAGCCCCCAAAACCCCATTCCTGACTCTGACCTCGACATGATAAATAACCTCCCCCTTTCATCATCGCAGGTAATTTCAATGGCAAGTCTACCGGATGGGGCTGCGCGACTAGCAACAGAGCAGGACTCATTCTAGAACATTTTCTGGACAACAATAGTAACATACTACTAAAAGCACCCACCGAGCCCACCCACACCTACAACAACAACCCCCACGATATCCTAGACATGTTCTTCACTCCTCTCAACTCTCCATCACCATTCCACAGCCAAAACTCGACATCTACAACCTATCAGACCACTTTCCTATTCTCTTTTCTTGCTCTACCACTTCCCACTACCTTCACCCCAAACCCCCATCCCCGCCCATCACCGACTGGAAACAATATAAACACATCCTATCCAAGAAAATACACGTTCCCAACAGTATCTCCTCCACCCAAGATTCTATAGAACACCTTACCCCCTATCTAAAATCAGCCTTCCGGAAAACCTCAACCTTTTCCAAAAACCCCCACCCCACCCTTCCTGACGACGTACTAACCATTATTAGATTCAAGAGAAGACTACAACGACACTACTACAAATACAGACGTGACGAAGACAAGAGACAACTTACGCAGACTCAAAGACGACTTGACTCTATGCTACACCTACACGAGACCCACAAGTACGACGACTTACTTAAAGACAACCGCAGCCCCCAAAACTTGTTCAAGGTCATCAAGGCAGTACGACACACACACACCCTCAGTATCCCCTATCCTGTCCAGCAACAACACCCTCACCTTTGATCCTTACACTATTACCGACTCCTTTGCCAACTCCCTAGCCTTGCGCTTCCTTCCTCCCAATATCCCTATCCCGGACAACGTGATCCTAAACTACCTCCGCACTCCTGCACTCCCAGCTGACCGACAACAACCTTGCAAGACTAATGACGTAGAACTTCGACAACTACAATAGACTGTTCGACAACTCCAGGACCCGATGGAGTCTCCCCAACCCAAAAGGCCAGCCTCCCCAAAAACGCTATCGACCTACTGACCCTTATCCTCAACTCCTGTCTCCAAATATCCTACTTCCCCACCGCCTAGAAAACAGCCCGCGTTATCATGATCCCCAAACCCGGCAAGGAACATCGGCTCCCTTCCAACTACCGCCCCATCAGCCTACTACCTATCCTAAGTAAACTCTTTGAAAAATCCTTCTCCTCCGCCTCACTCCCATTCTAAACCCCATCGTTACCACTTCCCAATTTGGATTCCGGGAGGGCCGTTCTACGGCCCTCCAAACCTTCAACCTGTCTTCAGCAATTGCCACTCCCCTCCATGATCGCAAAGAAATCTCCGCAATTTTCACTGACCTTACCCAAGCCTACGATACTGTATCCCACCCCATCCTCATGTAAATCCGCCCCTATATCCCAAACCACGCCCACTCCCTGCTCCAGAGCTACCTGAACTACCGATCCTTCTACGTCACACACCTATCCAAATCATCTCTCAAACACACTATCCAGGCTGGGGTCCCACAAGGTGCAGTGCTATCCCCAATCATCTTCTCTATTTACCTCAACGACATACCACCCACCCCTGGATTACAAGCCTTCCTATACGCCGATGACCTTGCTCTCCTAGTATCCCTACACTCCCTACAACGCTCCCTATTCAGACTCCAACAAGCAGCAGATTCTTTCAACCTCTGGGCCTCCCAAAACAATATCACCATCAACCCTTCCAAATCCCAGGCCATCGTTTTCCTTCAAATCACCCATCCAACCCCCCCCCACCAATCACTATTAACAACACCGCTATCCTTTGGTCCCATGAAGTAAAATACCTCGGCATTACCCTCTCCTACCGCCTCTCCTGGTCCCACCACATCCAACAGATCACTACCAAAGCAACCCGTATCACTGGCGCGCTTTACCCAATCCTTACACATCCATCCCTTCCCATAAAAAAGAAAATCCAAACATACTACACCTATATCCGTCCCATCCTATCCTACGCCCACCCCACCTAGTTTAACACTACACAATTAAATCACCTTAAACTGACCCGTGCCGAAAACCACACCCTCCGAACAATCTTCCGGCCAACAAAAATATACCCGCTTCAACGACCTACGTACCTTACACGAAATCCCCCACATCCTCACTTACCTCCATCACTCCTCCATAGAAAAAAATTCCGCAAATTCATTAACAATCCCCTCTTCCGTCAACTCATCCTACCACATCATCATATTCTCCGTAACCCGCCCAGACACACACGCAGAAAGCACCCGCTCGACATCCTACAACTTCCTCCCCATCACTTGAAACAGAGGGCAGACAGACAGACGTGACTACAATATAGACGGCGAAATCCACTAGAAGACAAAGACGTAACGAAAAATACCTCCAATTAATAATGAAAATTCATAGATCTTCCTAAAACGCCCAACCCCACCCCCTTCCCTTCCCGTTCCTCCCAACCTCACCCATCCTACCCAATCCTCATCCTTCCCCGTCTCTCCCGTCGCCCAGGAACACCCTCAACAAAACCTTTCCTCCACGAACCCAGACTCCCGATCCCCGTCCCCGTACGGGGGAGTGGAGTCGACCTGCAGTCGGACGAAACACGCAACAAGACCAACCAAGATCGAAGAGACCCTTCAATCTGGCAACATCCACCCGTAGCGTTGTGCGTTGTGCTGTGCTATCTCAGCTGGTTGACTTCGGTTGATTTTCTGTCTCCAGAAGTGTAGGGTGTGTGGGTTCTACGTGCTTATTCTGGGGCCGTTAACTGTCTCTAGCCACCAGTTACTTTGAGTTTAGGAAAGAAATCTAGTGATTTACAGCTGCATCGCATTGTCTGAAGTGTGTGTTATGACTGCAAGATGATGCTGGGTGTCCAATTGCACAAATTCTAAAGAAAATTAGCCATTAAAACGCGGTGATTTGGATTTCCAACAAATGTGGAAAAGTGAGTTTAATTTTTCGTATCTTACGTTTCTATGCATGTAATTTTTTGATTAATTACTGCTGTTATATTATATTTTTTTAACTACATTTGTAAAATAAATAATTTGTATTTTAGAGGCAGAAAGGCTAAAAGATATTAGGAACCAGCTCTCGTCAAATGCACATTTAACCATTAGTGAGTCAATATGCAAAGAGCATTTTCTGCAACAGAATGTAACTGGGAACAATAATGCTACTGAAAACTTGGGATAATTATTCATCATTTGCGGATATAGAAACTATGGTATGCTGCAGGAAATGTGCTCGATACATTTGCTGACAGTATTCGTGGTAAGTGTTTGTCTTGAAAGGGCATTCAAATAATTTAGTTGAAAATTGTGAAACTTCTTTTTTATGTTCATGTTTATTTTCAGATCCCTTGTTTGAGCCCATCGATATATCACCAACTTCAATGGCTGTAACTAGTATTTTTTTTTTTTAATAGAATTCATCTGTCCAAAACGTAGCACAGTTTGACTTTTTTTATTGTTTACATTTGTATTTCATCTGTCCCTCTTGGCAATACAGCTTCTAATAGGACGGATTTTTTCAAGATTACAAATGAGCATACAATTTTGTTTTGGGGATATTAATTTTCATTACACAACATTAGATAGTTTAAAAAGAGTCTTACCAGCCCTTTTTAAAATTTTCAGATCCTTGTGCGCAGGCAGCAGTTCATACTGAAAATGGTGAGTTTTCTGGTTGTCTGAAAGGCAAATAGAAGTACGCTACTGAAACCATAGTGTATTGGTAATAATTTTTTATTGATTGTTACAGGTTCCTCTGCCTTTCAGAATGCTGGTACATCAAGTGTGGCAGATAGATTTGCTAGCCTTTTTTGTGCCCTTATTTATTATTAGGGAATATTTACCAGATTGGTAATGCAGGCAGACTGACATTAAAAAAAAAATGTGAAAGATTATTGCCGATATTCTGAATTTTTGCAGTTAAAAAGGCATGGAAATTATTCATAAGAGTGAAAATAATGTTGATATATAATTTTAATTTTAAAAGTATACCCCAATAACGTAAGTTAACATGAGCAGATAATTTTGTTTTTAAAATTATTTTCTTTGAGGAGTCAGAGCTCAGAGAAAAAATTTTAAAGAATTGTTATGTGCAGTGAATGACATTCTTAATTCTCCACCAAGTTTTTGCTGACACCTCTTCTGATCTGACAGTTCGTAATAGTATAAGTGATGGACCATTAAGATAAGTGTGTACTCTGTCATTGTATGCAATAAAATTGTGAATATCAAATAATCAATTTTATTTTAAATTGAACATGAAATCGTGCACATTTTTGGACACCTGTACTAGTGGGGGTACCACGATGAGCTAAACCTCAAAACATGTAATAGAAGGCCCAAAAAAGTCTCATTTAGTAGATTACAACCAAAGAAATATTACTTGGAACTCTGCTGGGGTATTGTAAAAAATATACTTTTTCAAGTCATATTTTTGGTTATGTTCTCATAAATGATAACTTGTAAATGCACCCGTATTTTCAACATCTTTTTGTCATAAACACTTGAGCTCTAGTTTTAAATACAGTATTCTGTTATAATGGACATTTTGGATCAAAGCGGGACATGGGGAAATTCCACTCATTGATTAGAAAATGTGATGTTTTAATGCATGTGACATTACAATGCATCTCAATAAAATTGAAACTGGAAAGATAGATTGTTAAACCTTGTAAGGAAAAGTAGATAACAAAAATAGAATGTTTTTTTTTTATTATATCTAAAGCCACTAGTAAGTGCAGTTACGTTTAAGGTTTGGCCAACATGCTAAAAGTTCAATTTTTAGCACTAGTGCTAAAAATGGCACAATGCTCAAATGTTGAGATAAAACTATTAAAGCAAGAAACTAATACTATCATCTGACCTAATCAGCTACTACTGACCTTAGTGTAACAGTACATAATTAGGTGATTTATGTTTTTGAATTAATATAAAATGACAGGCAGTCAAAGACTCACGGTGAAAGTGATTTTATTTTGCTAGTAGAATTGAGGCACACATACAACTATTGGCCTTATGTCACCACCTTTCCTACTTGCAAAATAAAATGTCACTTACCAATTGTATCGTAACAATTTGTTTTACCTGAGCAAAGGTGAGATAATGTTTTCATTTGTTTCTTTTAAGAACTGTTCATATACAGTGCTCTGTAATAAAGTAGTATTCCATAGTATTCACTTTAATTTGGCATGTCTCTAAGCAAGTAAAGTTGCATTTGAACTCGTGTACCGTGTTTATTGCAAGAAGCCTTAGTACAACAAAATTGTTAATGCTTTTGAAATTATAAAATTGTGTTTTGTAATATGTTCAATAAATACTAGATTTTACTTATGTAATTTGATTTTTCTCCCATAAAATCCTTACAATTATTTTTTTTGGTAAGTTAAGGTTGAAAATACAGGGAGTAATTTTGGAGAAATATATGGATTGACTATATGGAGTGAATATGGAGAAAATTTTAAAATTCCCGCGTACTTGTTTTTTTCAAATTTTCCGGTTACTTTTACGCTATTGGATGTTCATTTGCCCAATAGAAATCAATACAATTGCACATGATGGCACCGGAAGTTGGGCAAATAAGGCTTCTCTGTTTAACATTGAGTGCCATCTCTGAGATAACAGTTGGGGCGCCACCAATTCCCAACACTATGACAAACTACAAAAGACATAAGAGAGGCCAAGAACACGGCCCACTCTGATGAAATGCTGAAGAAGCGATACCGGAATGGACAATGCAAAGAAGAAACGGGGTTTGTGTTTTTTAGCGGGTGCGAGCCTCACACTACCTAGGGAAATGGCCACTCGGCTCCCTTGGTGGTGTCTGGTAGAGATTTTTCACACCATCCCCAGGCAAATAAAAAATAAATGAGAGAGAGACACGCACACACGCGCACGCACTCACGCACGCGCACGCACAGACGCGCGCGCGCACGCACACACACACACAAACCAGCATTCCTCTCAACTCAAATAACTCCTCCCCAAAACTCACCCACAAAAACAACAATGTGAGCAATAGAGGAAACAAACTCTCTCTAAGGCAAACCTAGGGTATTTATACTTGCCGTCAGCATTGGTAGGCATATGTCCTCCCTGCTGAGAAAGAAACTGCCTTCCCATGAGGTCTTAGGCTTCTTTAAATCCAATTTAAATTTAAATCCAATCCATTAAACGATTAAATTCATTAAACGATTAAATTCAATAGAAAAGTTTAAATCACAAGTGAAATCGTTTCTGCTGCATAACTGTTTCTATACAATTAGAGACTATACTGAGCATCACAAGAAAAGTAACATTAATTTTAACAATGATACATAATGCATTATTTACCATTTGGACTGTATAAATGAGTATAAACAACCTGTAACAACTATTGTACTACAGCTTCCGGGTCAATGACCCCCATCTCGATCAGGTTTTTCGTCCAGTTTCCCTGATCCATTGAGCAAATGCTGAGATGGCCCTTGTTTTGCTTCTGGACATAAATGTAACTTCATTTTCTGTGCACGTCTTCTAGAATTCAGTGGGAAATACAATTATTCAAATTATCGTTTCCATGTTGTCGCGGCAGGAAGTAATAAGAGCCAAAATTTATTGCTTATTTATCCTTGAAAATAGATTTTATTACATGGGAGTTTTTTTGTTTGTTTTTTTTTTCTCCCTTTCAAAATTCAAAATTTATTGCTTATTTATCCTTGAAAATAGATTTTATTACATGGGAGTTTTTTTTGTTTGTTTTTTTCTCCCTTTCAAAATTCAAAATTTATTGCTTGTTTATCCTTGAAAATAGATTTTATTACATGGGAGTTTTTTTTTTTTTTTCTCCCTTTCAAAAATTCAAAATTTAAGTAGTATATGACTTAGTGTAGGGATCACAGAATTTTGAAAATGTGCACACAATTCACTTTTCCCCATAGCGTCATACGCAGTTTTTAACTGTTTTTTTGACGTAAAATAAATAAATAAATAAATAAATAAATAAAAATGCCAAATTGGCTGATGCGAGATTGACAGATATACATCGGGATTCTCAGTTAGGGACAGTAGTTGTCACTGGTGGGGTCAGTGTCATTGATTAAGTTGCCTCAATTAATGTCCAAAAATCTTTTTAAAAAAAGCCAATGAGGTCATCAACAAAACAAATGTAATCATGACGACACTGCCATTCAGTCCTGACACCACACAACACTAAAAGCCACCAAATAAACGACAAAGCATAACACTAAAAGCCACCAAACAAATAAGGAAATCATGTTCCTTGCAACACATGAATTAAAATTGGAGACCTTGGGTCCTTGGACAGAATAACTTTTATCGCCAACTTTCCGTAAAAAGGAAACGTAATCTTTCTGCTCTCCTCACCTTACTCATCTCTCCTCCTCCTTCTTCTGCGACACAAGTTTAAAAATCTGCCATCTCCATCACTCTCACCTCTTCAACCCCCTAAACCTCATTCACCTTGATTAGTCATTATCAATCTTTCCAAACCTTTGCTTCTCCAGGAGTTTCCACTAGTCCAATGATAGTGTCCTTAATGTATTGTACCAAAATATTCAATACATTCCTAACAAAATTGAACAGCTTGAGACAGTATTAGAAGAAACGTTCGAAAATATTGGAGACCTTACTGAATACAATATTAAGTGTAACGAAATTAATTCGATTAACTTTTCCAGCTATAACCTTCATGCAGGCTTCTGTAGAGAATTCGATAAAAGTGGGGTGTTGCAATAATAGTGAAAAATAATTTAATTTGCAAAACAATAGATCGGATTAGAGGTATGAGTATTGACCATTGTAGAAATCACGAGTGATAACGAAATCACGAGTGATCACGAAATCACGAGTGATCACGAAATCATGAGTATTGAAACATTTGAAGTAGCAGGTATAGATATAAACAGTGCTTGATTTGTTTGAACACCATTTCATCGCATTCCACCAGAAATCAAGCCCTGGGTACTGAAGAACTCAATGGTAATGATATCAACGAGCAATGAGGACAATAAATCATCATTTGAATATTGCTAGTCTCATTGTTAAAGGGCAAATTAATTTACTGAAGAAAAGCAAAATCAAGCTCCCTAATGAAATTCTTGTTCTAAGATATGACATGAAAAATATGAATGACCTGTTCACAGATACTAAGAATCCCTCAAGTAATGAGAAGTACAAACTGTATAAAAAATATTCCTGACTGAAACTGATGAATGAAAAAGCTTATCTGATGAATGAAAAAGCTTATCAATTAAATCACAATGCAACAAACAAATTTAAAACATTGTGAAATATAATTAACAATGTGATAACTCAGATTCTCAAAAACATTTTTCTGCTACATGAAGGCATGTTGCTTAATACTTCTTCTGTTTGTAGGACCTTTAACTATCCTTTCTTACATTCAAAGCAGTAAAACTAGTAATCCTTCAAAATTATGTTACTCTATTGCAAGAATGCTACTGAAGTTAATCAGTTGATAAATTCCTTTAAAAATTGTTGCTCATCTGGGAATGATCAAATATCTTCAATCATTCTTAAAAAATGTAAGTCTGCTCTCCTTAACATATTAGTTTATTTAATAAATTCATCTCTATCTGTATTCACATTCCCACAATCTCTAAAAATGAGTATTGTGAGACCACTTGCAAAGAAAAATAATACACAAGATGTTAGGAATTACCAACCTATAACCCTAACTTCATTATCTAGCATACTATGAAAAAAATATATCAGCAAGATATAACTGTTTTCTTGTTTCTAATAATATCATTAATAAATCACCACATGGTTTCAGGAAAGGCTTCTCCACCACCATTGCTGTTGTGGAATTCATAGATGAAATCATTGGAAATTTGGAGTCAAATAGGAAAACAGCAGGTATGTTCATTGATCTTTTAAAGTATTTCATAGTGTATCTCACGAAAAGCCACTGACAAAACTAGATTATAATGGAATGAGAGGAGTTAATGACCTCATTAGATCATACCTCACAGAATGTAAACAATGTATAGAGATCTTCTGTCAATCTGAAAACTCTTTATTCAAAGATATATCAAATTTTGATACATTTACCCCAGACATTCTGCAAGGATCTGTGCTCGGATATTTGCTATTTCTAATGTTTGTTAATATTACTCCAATCTCCTCTGATTTCTCTGTAATTTCTTATGCAGATGGCACAACATTACCAAGCAGTGGGCAAAACCTTTGTCATCTAGAAATTAATCTGAATCTTTAAAATCAATTAAAAGTTATTTATCAATTAATGAATTGAAATCAAATGATGATAAAACTGTCTTAATCAATTTCAAGTTTCATCAGAATTATCAAAACCAAAACAGAAGTGAAGAATAGAAGAAGGAATTTTCCAGATACCTGGCATCAGATGCTCTTCTTTCATTCTAATATGGCATATTCTTCTTTGCACTTCAATATGGGGAGGTATGACATAAAAATATATACTAGCATGTCTTCAACTTACAAAGATCCATTCTGAATTGCTGCACAGCTTTTTAATTATCTCCCAGTTACCATAAAATCAGATGATAATAAATACATCAAAAAATTGCTTTAACTTTTCGGTAATTATTAACCAAGTTACGCTGCAAGAGTAACCACCATTGTACCAGTCATTCAGCTAAATAAGGCAATGTACTGTTAGTAATATAGATAACTGTGCAATTATATTTTCTGGTATTGTAAGCACTTACACGTATTATTAACATCTAATGTATTCAAGTTATTATAAGTTAAATAAACTACTATCGTAAGATAATGAAATTACTCACTCAAATTGTAAGTTGTTTGCCACTGTGTCGTAATTTTTTAGTATATTAATGTAATGAATTGTTAAAGTTATTTTTAATTTGTTAATGAAACTTGCATAGTTGAAAATAATGTAAATTATTTTCATGTTAATTGTAAGCACTTACATGTTTTATTAATCATGTAATTTATCAAGTAAACTATTTGAATTACTACTGTAAGTTAATATAATTGAATTTAATTCCTTTTATAATTTAAATTAATGAAATGTTTGTTGTAATCATTTACATTTATTTTTAACATGTAAATTTATCAAGATAATGTAAACTTATTAAATGATTACTGTAAGTTACTGTAGTTAAAAAAATGTGATTCTTATTGTACTATAATTTAAATAAATTGCTAGACTGACTTTGCTTTATACTTTTTGTAAGTCTATAAGCAATAAAATATTATTGTTATTATTATGATTATCATTATTATTATTATTGTCATTATAATTAAAATATCATTGTGTTACTATTAAGACATTTGTGTCCATGTTATTATTATAGTACTGTAAGGCCTGTGTCACATGAGCATTGCGTAGACGGGCATTAAGTAATGTGCGTTGTTAATTAACACGATTGAGGAATTCTTTTGTCAGGTCTGTCTCCAAAAGATGGCAGAGGAAAGCATAATAACATAAATGCTTTCAAGCATGAAAATCTTGTTAAGATAAAAGAACTTACACATTCTTTTCAACGAAAATTGCATTCTACTCATCACATTCACTTTTTGGTGAGTTGAACATCAAAAAATTGCACAGCCTGTTCATAAAAAATTTCCTTATAAACGAAATGGTTCTAATGTATGAGTTTAACTTTAAAGCTTTTCAATGAAAGTTGGTACTTGAAATTTGGACAACCCCAAGTAGGTGTTTGTTTAGAGTGCGAACATTTAGGAGCAACACTTAAGGATGCAAATCTCAATGATAATGCAAGAAGAGTTGGTGTAGTTGAGTTATTGATTCTCAAAAGGCATACAAATAAATTTTATAAAAAAAGAAATACAAAAAAGAAGTCACAAAATTGTGTTTACAAAAGCCCAGTGCTTCAGCAATTTGCTTTGAATTTACTCCTTCCACAAATACCAGTGCAAGAGATGTTCTATTATCGGTTACTGTGGGTCAATGCTTTTAAAATCAACAACAACAACAAAAAGGAGAGAGAGAGAGAGAGATCATTGCTACATACTACATGATGGATAAAGTTCCAAAGCTCCGAGCGAGGTATGGTATCGAATCACTTTTTCTCAAAAGAGAGAACACACATTACACCAACTGTATTTAATTTACTTATTGCACTATTTCAACAATAAAATGTGCTGCAGTTTTTCTTTAAATTATAATACATTATTAATAGTTTTCATCACTTTAGTTCCTTAGAAGATATTTTTATGGTTTGATTTATTTTGGAAAAAAGGAAATGGTTTCTCAAATTTTAGGTACTGGAAAACTCCCCAAATTAATTATTAATTTAATGGATAGAATTATATATTTATAATGTAATTTAATAACATTCCCAAGGTACCAGAATGCGAAATAGCCACGTTTTACCAAAAAACAAGCCCTGGTTAAAATCTCAACTTTTTAATATTTTTTTTTTATAATCAAATGTAACTTGATATAACTCAAAATAAACTTTCTGAACCTACTATTTTTCCACTCATCCATTCAATTTATGTCTGAAAATGTATCCAAAAAATTGTGCCCGTATAATCATCTGAGAAGTGTAGCCTCAATAGCAAAAATTGTGTTCTATTTGTATCTAACATTTTTATTTGATGGTACTTTCTCTCTTTCCCAAATTTCATCAATAAGATACAAGTAATAATGTTGTGGAAGAGTTTCATTCCAAATTTCAAACAATGAATTCAAGACATTATGTTAACATTTGGAGATATTTAGAAAACGGAAAAAATCATTATACAAATTCAAAGCGGTCTCATTATTATGCAATCCCATTAACAAGAAATTCTTAACAAATCAATGATGCTTTTAGTGAAGTAATTATATCATCATCATATAATCATTATTGAAGAAATAGTATCAATATTCAAAGTGTTAAAATATACATTAGCACTTAACATGTAAGGAAACAATGTTTTCTTTGTAATCTTGATTCCATATGACCGCCCGGTTGTATGTTGGCTTCAAATTTGCTTTGCTAATGATGCTGTCCCTACGGAATGTTATTGTGGACCCAATTTAGAATCATGAAATGGCATCTGTGGAAACAGAATTATACTTTTTATTCTTCACACTTGTGTAATTGCCAACACGAAAGAGGAGAGAGAGAGGAGAGAGGGGTGAGAGAGAAAGAGAGGAGAGAGAGAGAAATGAAATGTACATTGGAATTTTTAAAACAAGGATATTACTATCATAATCTTGTCTAACAAAATTCAATTGGTTATCAATCGTGACCTAACACCCTCATACACTAATTCTTTACTTCTATGAAATTATCTTACAATATTTATTTTGTAAACAACTAAGATAAAACTTTTCTTTCCATTAAATTTTCTTTTCTATTTTTTATTAAAACGAAGAATTTTTTCTGTTACCTAAAGTTAATTTTTGATGTGTATGAATGTATAATCTGAATACTTTTGTCTATGTATAAACAATTAAATAAACCTTTGTCTCATTCCTTTATTAACTTTTATTTTATCTGATTTTCTCCCTGGGTATTTATAATACTTTATATATTTCTATATACTTTTATTAAAAACATGGAATGTATATTTCTCTAGGCTTCATGATTCTATTATTCTTCTTCTATTCTCTATAGGCAGAATCAATGCTGTTTCTTAATTTACAAAACACATGGATCTACATGATAAGTTCCCTTCTATTCTAAATTAACTGTTTAATTCTCTTTATGTTCTCTTGTCAAGATCTTCCTTTTCTGAAATAATTTTGTTCAACCAGACATAGAACATTGGCAATTTTCTTTAGTCTATTGTTAATTACCATTGCATATGATTTTTAAGCTGTTTTGAGAAGGTGTATTCTTCGATCGTTCTCCCTTTTTGAAAAGTGATATATCCATTGCTATTTGTCATTTAATATGTAATTTTTGGGATTTCCTGCATTTATTCATCAGATAAGGTCCTTATTTGATCATTTCTGAATTCTTGGTCTTAACAAAAAATATTTCACGTGTTTATAGTTAGTTTTATGCATTACTATACTTGCCGTTTAGTAAACACATTAGAAAGGGAAATTGTAAACTAGTATTGTTACATGTATTAGTAGTTGCAAATTTCTTATAATGCAATCCATATAACACTTCAAAGCTCCTTTGTTTTTCACATGTTCTAATAAGGTTATAAATGCACTTATTAATTGCTTTTGTGCATTTTTTGCACAAATTGTACATTTGTTCAATGTTTGCACAATTGTTTATTTAAATGCACAATTAAAATGTGCATTTTACTAATGGAAATGATATAAATATTGAACCAATATATTGTTACACATTTTAGTTTCTTTGCAATTAAATTTGAACAAAGCAGTTATTTTAAGACATTTCTTTAATGAGTACGAGTAAAAAAAAGGAGAATTTCCTCTAATTGAAAAAAAAATCGTTTATTTAAATCAACAAAACTTTATTTATAATTACAAAAATATTAATAATAATTTATTATAATTACAACCAACTGTAAATACGGATTCTGCACATGAAACATACTTAGTGATATAAAAATGAAGAGTAACAAAATTAAATAAATTAATAAGAATCAAATTAAGTACAGTATGAAAAAACATGATGTGACTTCATGTTTCAAAATCCTCTTCCCCACTGACAAATAATAATAAATTAACAAAGCATATCACTAAAGTCAGGATTTCTATGCAATATCAAACGCAAACATACACTTGCAAACATGGTTGATGCATGGTAAAATTTAGTATGTATACTGGAGTGTTAAAAGTTATAGTATAACAATAAGCAAAGACAACTATATACTGTCAGGATCTAAAAATGTATGCAAAATATGAATCCTTAATTCACAAATTATGCAAACAATCATTTTAAAGTATCTAATATGCTAGATAGAAGTCTAAATATGCAGTATTAATTGAAAAAATGATGAAACATCCATTATGCACAAAATTAATCCACAAATATCCTACCAAAACATGCATGAAACAAGTATGCATTTTTAAAAGTAATTTGCCATGAAAGATATATTTATGAAGATTGAAAGCTCTACTGATCTTAAATAAAAAAACACATTTGCATAGAAATCATGTATCTAGATGTCACAAATAATAATAATAAATAATAAGTACAAAAAACGATAAAATAAATTGTGTAATTACTTTTGACACTATTAAAAAAAGTAATAAATTCAATAAAGAAAACTTTAATGTAATTTACAGTAGATCAGAATATTTAACAATACACGCAGTAGTACACACACACGGTGGGAGGAGGGCTTACGGGACCTTATCTCCTCCAGAAGGCAATGGCACATATTAAAAAAAACATAGCTTTTACAAATATTCTACTCTTGATGAGTTGCTTAATATATCAATTGTTTATGTTACAACTATTAACTATAAGTCAACAAATACATTTTATACTCAGCATAAATGAAAAATTCATTGAAAGATAATATACTTTCCCTCCTGAAAAAAATTTTGGGAGGGAAGCTATTAAGAGAAAAATATTTAGATGATTTTGTAATGTTCTTTAAGAGAAAAATATTTAGATGTTTTTGTAATGTTTTTTAATGTGACGAGTTCTTTCCATAACTCGAAGTGCTTTTGTTTTTTTGATTGTTCACAAACACACGGATACATTTTTTTTATAAACTCTCAAACTGTTAGTCTTTAGCCATTGAGTAACTACTTTTTAGTTATTTTCCAGAATACCACATTATCTTCAATGGTTTTTATATCCCTTTCCCTGTAGATGTATCTTGGCTCCTGGGCTATTGCATCTTTCAATATTCCACCTCATAGTTGTTAGAGGAATTATATATTCTCAAAATCGTTAAATTTTCAGTAAGTTCCTTATAGGGAACTTTTTGAGTAACAACTCCCATATCTATACCATTGGGTCCAAAGTGAATTTTATTTTTCAATGGACGAGAATAACTGTATTCAATTCCTACTTTATACACCCAACCAAATCTCATATATGAGGTTTCCTCTTCAGGCATTATGGTTGAATGAATTGTATGAAGTTGTAGGTTTCTTCATTTTGCATATCAATAATCTTATTATAGGCAGAACCATGTGCAATAATGTGAT
This sequence comes from Teleogryllus occipitalis, assembly GCA_011170035.1. Classification (NCBI taxonomy): domain Eukaryota; kingdom Metazoa; phylum Arthropoda; class Insecta; order Orthoptera; family Gryllidae; genus Teleogryllus; species Teleogryllus occipitalis. Next base: position 18,024 of record BLKR01009356.1, read on the forward strand.
TGTAGTTCATCAGTGGTTTAATATTTCACTTCACAGTAATTATTTTGAATGTGCGAAACGTATTTGTATGTAAAGACAACCCGTAAAATTTATCCCCTTGTTGAAATTCAAATTCCTTCACTGTTCCCTTATAAACCAAAGATTTTTATACATAAATATACTTCTTTAATATTTTAATTTTTTTTTTTTAGTATTTACAAATCATCTTTCTTAAGTTAAATAGAGTATCCTACGTTTTTAAATTGAATTGTATCTACAATAACAAATCCGATTGTTTTTATAAAAATTTGTTTGTAATTTTCTTTTAGAAGTACAGATGGATGGTCGTTTGTATTATCAGCAAGTCCATGCGTAACAAATGACAATTGACAATGCAACACAACACCGGCTGCATCAGCTGATGAAAGGTTACAAGCCGGTTGTTTTATGTACACTTTCTAAAAGCATATTACTTCGTGTTATTCTTAAAAACAATTTAAACACATAATCACAAACACTCACAACACAATGAGGTCAGAAAACTGGAATTCAACTATTTTCACAAATTCTCATAATCGTAAATAAACACACGAAATAGACTAAATAATCTTGTCAAAGTTAAACAATTAACACAAAAATTAAACATCACAATAAACACAAGATTAATACAAATTTAACATGAAGCTTTAGTTGTTGCTGTTCTTGTTGTTGTTGCTTTCGGCAAATACAATTCAGCTTTGCGAAAGCAGCGCGATGTGTTAGCGAAAGACTGAAACAAATAAATTATACATTATATTACAAAAGAATTAATATAATTAATAAATAAAAATAAAATAAATATTAATAAATTAATATATATATATATATAAATTAAATATTGTTATTAATATTAATAATGTCCATTCGGAAAATGTAATATAAATTTAACATTATTCACGCAAGGTTTTCCCCCTTAATTTGGCTACGGTCGTTAAGGCGCAGCTTAGTGTGCCCAAGAGGCTGAGATCGAATCTACTTGACAAACGATTAATTATATTTTCCAATAAAGCATTTTTGAGCTAATATAATTGTAAATTTGTGTATATAATTAAAAAACATAAATAAAGATATGGTGAAGTATCAACTAGGAGACAAATATTACGGGTTGTCAGCGGTAAGATTTATATACATCTTGCTCACTCGAGAGATATTTCCCAAAGCCCCGAATTTAACCATTGATGAAATGAACAATCGGTTTATCGGGTATGATTCTGAATATAATACGTATGTTAAGATTGAGGACACGGAAACGCGCGAATTCAAACAATTCCTTGAGTCACACAGTAAATACGATCCAAGAAAAATCCCAGAAATTAACAACTCGTTTAAGAGAATCGCTAGAGCTTGTAAAGCTGGCATAGAATTCATTACTTCTCGTCAATTGAACGGAAATAAAATTCACTTTGTACTTGATGGAATAAGGTTAGAACTAGTTCCTCAAAAAATTGCGTACTGTGAACTTCCAGAAAATCAAATCGATGTTACTCTAAGAGAACATATCAGACAACAACGAGGAGGAATACTAAAGGACGTGACTGCCCAGGAACTGAGATACATCTATAGAAATTGGAGTAACGATAATATACGCAATAATGTTGTGTTCTGGGAGAATGGACAAATAGCAAATGCGCCGTGGGATAGAAATGATACCGTAAATGTATACCGGAGAAATGACGAGAATGAATTGGAAAAGATTGATGAAACTTCACTTAGGCGTTTGTGGAATACCTATGTTCCAAAATCATAGAAAAAAAAAAAAAAAAAAAAAAAAGAATTGCACAAAAAGAAGAGTTAAAAATCTGAATATAATCAGAAAAAAAAAAAGTTTTCACTAATCGCGCACTTTTTCTTGATACTCCTCAGCGGGGGGTGCGGGGAGAGGCGGGTTCTGTCTACGTCACGGCAGTGCAGGGCTGTCAACTTCATTGACAGTAAACTCGGCGTAATAACTCGTCTTGGGCTGGATAGCTATGAGAAACAACGGAAGATTTTTTATATTCTGATGACATAATTAATAGTTATAGAAATAATTGAATAACAAGAAGGAACACGGTACGCACAGGTCGATAGAAAGAGAGGCCGTAAACTAGGAAGTCTGCTTTGGAAAGGAAGGAGGTGGGCAGCACTGCAAACTGAGCCGTGACGTTCCGAGTGGAGCTCATATTTTCTACCGGGCCGTGCTATGCCGGGCTGAGCGAGGACTAGGGAGCTCGAGGATCAAGAAAAAGTGCGAGCATAGTACTTGAGCCCTCGTTTCCGTTAGGTTCGAGAAGGGTGTTGTTTTTTCGACGATAAGACTATTGTATGAAAATCTGTAACTTCCTTTTGTATTAAATCTGTTTTTCGAGGCAAGTTTTTATTGCAAGAGAGCAAACATTTCTATTAGATTTTGTAAACAAAGCTCGTTGCTATTATTTATGCTTTATTCAACTGTTGTTAGTAAAGAGGGGGGAGGTAGTCTCAAAGAAATTGGATAGCATTACCTAGATGCACATGTAGCGCTAGTGTAGCGTTACAAATTGAAGGCTTCTAGGGGTCGTATTTATGAAGCTCTGCTAGCAGAGCTCTTAGGGGCCTGCCGTCTAGGGGCTTGCTAGGAGGACAAGGGGAGACCGGAATTGGCTGGGGGCCGTTCATAAATCGCAAAACCGAACACTGGCAACCTACTAGGCCTGGCAGGCTCCTGGCTGAGCTTTATAAATACGGCCCTAGTTCCCTGGAAGGTGTTGCCCAGGCGCTGGGCGGCCACAGTGTTGTCCGTACGCGGCGAGAGTTGTGGGTATTTCCCATGTAAATTAGTGCTTTGAAGTGCTTTTATCTTACTATACAAAGATTATTATTTACGCATCAATAAAAATATATAATGGGAGCTTCATGGTTTTGTGACCTCAAGGCCAATATAAAGAAGCATTAGGGTTACAAGAAGCAACTTTCAGTGACCCAAACGACACAGGTAAAACATGTTTCATTTAGTAACATGAACATTTTTCATCTAATTGAGATTTATTCTTTAATTTGGTCCTAGCATACCTGTACACGGAATAAGAAAGTATATTCGTTATAAATTCCCATTAATTTGAAAACTTGTTCGTATGATAAAAAAAATCTGACTACATAACGTGTTAAAGAGAGTAATTTACTACAGTTTAGAACAGAATTTATCTACCTTTTCTGCGGGGTCCACCGTACGAGTTTTTCTGTCCAAAAATCACCGTTTTTGCCGCAGCATTACATAACTTTTTCAGTACTACGTATATTACTCCGAACATACGTACGTATACGAGAAAGTAAAAATTAGAAGACAGATTACATGAGTTTGGGTCATTTCATAGCATTTTTGCGAATGAATATTTATGTGGGCCAATCTTCACTTAAATAATATTCAGTTTAAAGAATAATTTGAATCTCTCCTTCATAAAAAGAAACTATGCATTAGCAACGGAGGGTAACAAAAGATGTAAGAATGATGAAATTATATTCGCTGAATTGAAAGTCAAACCATTCGAGCTATTTCAAATTACGTTATTTTTAAAACACATTTAAATTTTTCGTAATTTGTTTATCACAGAGTATAGGTACAATAACAATGTGATTTTCGAAGTTTTGAATCCGTAATATCCCGTGAAAAGCGCGTCAAGACACAATTTTAAATGACCGCTCCCACATTTGCCTACAATATGGCGGAGAGCGCAATGTTCAATTCGCTACGCTAGTGCTCGCTTCTCTCCATAGGTATAGTCATGGTGGAAATTTCCACCATGGGTGTAGTGGGCTTTGGTTGGTCTTTGAGGCTCAAGAAAACTTGCTTGTATAATACCCTGATATCAAAAGGGGAATTTTTTCTCACGTACATAGTAAATTACAATTTCGTACAATTGAGTGATTCCGGGCGCGACAACTGCTAAGGTCATTATTCCCGTAAGTGTAGTGCTTTTTCCCTTGGGAGGTGGTGGTGATCTTCCCCCGTTGAATGGTGAGATCCGGCGCCAACTAACTTGTTCTCCGATCTACACCAGATTAACGTACGGGCCCGGGCGCAGGACCCCCCGGTAGTTCTTATATATATTTAATATTAAATTTTTCAAAAAATAAAATAAAAATCGAATAAAAAAGTGATGAATGATTAAACTATACGCAAAAAAGTTGGAATAACGGAGTAATGTGTGGCGCATCATTGGATAATATTGATAATACGTAATATTGCTGGTTGATGCGAGAATGTCACTCAGTAAGGAGAAGTTTATTGTCTTTAACAAAACTTGTTTTAAATTGGGGAGAGCGGATCCATGAAAGTAAGAAAACATTCTGTTAGCTGTTAAAACGGCCCTGAACGTTTCTTAATATTTATAACTGAAATATTCAGACAATATGGATATTGGATTTGCTGCTGGTTCCCCTGAGCTGTAGGTCCAAACAGGCTTCAAGAATGTTTTATAAATAATAAATATCTGTAATCTCCACGGTAGATAGGTACTAATCCTATCTACTTAAGAACTTCAACCCTGAGACCAAAGATTTATTATCTAAAGTTAACACTGAATTTCTACCTAATAGCAAACAATGTTCTTGCTTGTTTTTTTGAGAGGGATTCTGAATGTTTTTAATGGGAATTCTTTTCCTTTACTTACAATGTTTTTCAACATGTCTCAAATTGAGATGAGCACTTGAATATCTGTTGATGAATCTTTGTTGTTAATTCCATTTTTTTACAGTGAGGGAGAAGTTCTCTTCATGGTGAAAGAAATATCGTGATTCACTTTCATTTTTACTTACTGGCCAAAGTATTTTTGCCGCAACAAACTACCCTTACTTGTAATTTGTTGAGATGCTCCTGAAGGAATCTAGAAGCCTTTACTGAATCACTGTCTTAAATCTAGAATTCATGTATCGACAGCAACTATCTTACTTTTATTCTAACGTGTCAAGCATCCTCCAAGGATGAGTACTGGACCCACTACTAATGTATTACACTCTTCTGACTTGCTTACAACTCAGGAGACAGTTTAAGTTAACAAAAGAAAGTTTACTCTCTGCCCTTTACAGTATCTATCTATGAGGTTCACAAATAGTTCTGTGGATGTGAGTGTGAAAACTCTTTTGTTGTTTGGGTTTTTGGGCTTGTGCTGGATTTTGTGATTTAAGTGACCTCCACAAAATCACCTAAAGTTCATGAAAAATCAGAATATTTCATATTATATTGATCAGATTTAAACTCATTTTAATTTTATTCTAGATCAAACCCTAAGTTACATCCTTTTTCACAAAAACAACAAAACAAAGAATTCTAACGCTATTTCATTTTCAAAATAGCCATAATGTGTTCAGAAGAGTTTGAAAAGGGTGTGAACAAATATCGCCAGAGAAATAAGCATGATTGTGAATGTGCCAGACTCCCTGTAAAAAATGTTTTGAATTGTCAGTTGATCCTGAGAGTTAGGGCTAGGTGTTTAACAAATCTTACTAAGACTGCAAAAATGCCACACTTTCCTACTAATTCACAGCATTGTAATTATATTACAATAACTGAAGGAGTTCACATTATAAAGACAAATGGGCAAATGCATTGTATATATAATTAATAAAAACAAAAAGGAAAAATTGAAGCAATTAAAATTATAGGGTATGTGCATGTTTTATATTTTGTTTTCCACTTTCCAAATAATACCACAAAACATAGTAACTTTGTTGAATTTAGTATGAGATCTACCGCTGTTTCTTTGTCATTGTCAATACTGATCTTTAATGAGCTTAATCTTAGGCAATGGGCCACATTGGAGTTATAATGAGTATTTTATTTGCAGGCCACAAACAATTAAGCTACAGACCACATGCGGCTAACGGGTTGAATACCGCTGACTTAATGTGAGAGATTGCCCTAATAATAATCATAATAGACAATTTAAACAATGACTATTGACTTTTAGGGTCTAATAAGTCATTTTTTGACATTTCTTCATAAGCTACTAGATCTATTGCTTCAGCCAAAGCTTATTAGCAGGCAACAGAAATAGAAGAAGAAGAAGAAACAACAACAACAACAACAACAACAACAACAACAACAACAACAACAACAACAACAACAACTGCAGAATGTGAATGCTTGTAAGCACTAAAAGGCAAAAACAGTATGTTGTATTAGATATTCATGAAAACAAGATTGTCCTTATATTTTAGTTGCTAACTTGATTGACATTACTACTTTTCCATCAGGAGTTCTTTGTTCATTCCCATTATTTGTTTCAACATCATTCTCTTGGCCAATTTTCTTTCAGCACTTTCTAGTTCACAATCTATAAATTCATACAAAATGGTACTAAAGTAAACAGTCAAAGCATTCCAAACTTTTTTCTGACTTGGAAGCCAAAAGTATTTAGCAGGAAAAACAACATAGCAGATTATGTTTTTGTCATGGTGGAAATAACAACACCATGTGTTATTTCCACCATGGTTTTTGTCAGTTCTGAATAATTCAATGTAATTACTACAGACAGTGGGTCTCATTAAAGAAACCAGCTTGATAAGATAATTCTTCCCAGATTTGCACAGATAAACTGTTTTATCATAAAAATGTGATTTAAAAGCTCCCTTTAACTATGGAGCACCTCTTTCTCAACTGCAAAGCATCAATGTCTGTACAGAAAATAACATTCACACACATTAAGGAGATTGTTTGAAAATATTACAATAACACAAATATCAATTCTTTTGATTACTGAAGTTTTCACCAGTTTTCACTCACGTTCTACTCATGTGGGTTGATCACACTCACACAAGCAAAGGCAACACCTGAAAATAATCAACTTTTTTTTTTTTTTTTTTTCTCCTCCCCAGAAAGGATACATCCTTCTTGCCATTTCCTTCTATATACTATCTTCTGAAATGAAGAGCAAGCAGACGCTCTTGATCATTTCACTATAACTGTGTAGGGAGTATTAAGTCACAGGGGAATAATGTTCAACCCTCACTGTATTACATAACGGTTTTTGTGGTTGCAAAATATTTTAAAAAGTAAGTTTTTGAATGTGTCAAACACAAAAATATGCAATTATATTTGATATACGCATAGCATGCATTGTATTCACTATAAACATTTGTTGTTTAGTCACAAATAACATGTCACACATTTCAATACTGGAAGTGTATAATTTTAAGCCAAGTAATAAAACATGCAAATATACTAAAATCCACCTCTTAATTATTAGTAGCAATTCAGTTGATGAAGATTAATCATTAGACATCATGCAGAGTTTAATTTTTATACAACATGACATACCAAAAAGTACATATCTTACCTGTTCTCTGAACGTACTCATTATTATAAAAAGTAATCAGTATTATTCAGTATTTTAAATTTTATAGGAAGCAAACATACTTCTTGATCTTCAAATACAAATCCTGAATAAAATAATTCTTTCAAGCTAGAATTTATCATTATTATGAGATGAACTTTAATTGTGATAAAGTTAAAGTCTTAAGGAAACTTCAAGGCTTCTTAATGAGATAAAGTCACTCAGGAAAGGGGCATTTGGAACTCCTCTCTCATGTTAGAAACTTCTCAGCAGCAAACATAATGAAAATAAAGAAATTACTTTTACATTTCTATTTATATAGTTCCTTCTCTTCAATGAAGAACTTAAGTTGAATAAAAACTAGTGGTGCTAAAACATCACATACTTTCTTGCCCTATTTTCAAGCAAAATTACGTGAAAAGTACTGCATTTTTTTTTAAATCTCTATCTTTAATACTTTAGATGCAGGAAGACTGAAAAAATTTTGCACTTTTGCAATTTTTGAAAAATCAGGGTTTTCAACAAACATGATACCTGCACCATTCTCTTAAACGACCTTCACACTATTCCAACAATAAAATTGAATCAAAAATGATGGATACATTTTTTTGAAAAATTGGATAATGTCCCATGAACTTAATGTAAAGTACCCCCCAAAATAAAACATGAGTTTCAAATTCAAAGGGCTATGACATCAGCCAGATCGATTGAGGAATGTATTTTTTGGAGAAAATTGGCGGAACGGTTTAGCCACTAGCGTTGTTCACAAACGAACAGACTTTTTGCAGTCATTCAATTTTTTGGTATCAAGGACCCACAAAATATGGATTTAGGCTTCACCACATGTTAGAGGATTTTTTCTAGGATTTATGTACTTTTTCATTATTAGGGCCCTGTAATACAAGTTTTTCTAACGAAAATTTTTTCGCACATTATGTAACCATCTTTCTACTACATAACAAGGAAGTAATAAAAAATATAGAATTAAAAAACTGAGAATTTAATAAATCTTTAAATGACACTAAGGAAATCTACTACCAAAGTTCCACATTGGGGCTGGAGCAATTCATAGGTTTTTTTTTCATATAAAACAAGGCAAAACACCTGCACTGAAGATAACATTGTAATCAAAACAATGCTCTTTTCTAATGCTTTCAAATATATACATCATTATATTTTGATATTTAATTTGTTACAAAATAACACTACACTAAAAAGTAAAAAGGAAGATAGCATTTGGATTAGTGTCCGTAGTTGACCGACAGTATCTCTGTTTTACCTATAACATAAAAAACGCTTGCTCGTGTTTGTTTCTATAGAAACATTCCACAAATCACATCTCATAAAACTCCATCCTAAATATTCATTAATGTGTCAACAATACATGCTAGTTCTCAAAGGAAGGACAACAGGGTATTTATAACAAAATACAGTACAAATGGTTAAATGTTTATGCATTTTCTCTAATTCTTACAAATAACAACAGAATTTTATTCACAAAAAATTATGAATTTTATCTCAATTTCCTCTCCTCTTCCCCTGGCATGGTTGTTTCCCCATTGGTTAAACCAGTTTCATCATCTTCATCCTCATGATAATGTAGAGATATTTCTGAGTCCCGGCGCACTTTTTTAATAAGTGGGACATTGTCACTATCATTACTGCTATCATCACTAGGACATGTCCTTTTCCTTAAGGACACCTCACTTGCATTAGGGGACTGTCCTTTATTCCTTGCCTCATGGTCCGAGCTCTTAATGTTATTTCTCAGTTCACTGTCACTTCCTACATCATTCCTATCATTGTCCCCTTTCAAATCCTCACTCTCATCCTCGCCAATATCATCTGCATCCAGTTTTAAGATTAACTCTTCAGAATCGCTAGAGGAATCGTGGTTGCATTTTGGGCGTTGCCACCCCCTGGGTTGGGGAGCTGAAGCGGGTGGACTATGAGGGTGGACATTCATAGATTCGTCGGATTCGTCGAAAGTCCTTATCTGGTGGTCCTGAGGAGAACGGGGTCGCACATGTTCAGGTGTGGCAACATCACACGACACACTGTCCTCCTCCAAAGCTGGGCGAGGGCTCTTTCCACTGGCCTGCCTCTTTGTCCGCACCTCCCCACCTTGCTCCTGCACTGCCTCGGTCTCTAACTGTGACCTTGGGGAAGGAGTCCTGGCCTGCTGAAACGGTTTGGTCCTCTGACCCCAACCCTGAGCTTCATCTGAACCTTTCTCTTGAGCTCCATTGTGGCATAGAGTAGACCGGGATGCTTCGCCATTGCCCAGAGCATCTGGGCGCTGCTCCAATGAAGATAAGTTCCCTGATTTCAAGGAACTGTTCTCCTGCTGCAGGAGTTGCACCGCTTCCTTCGATTTGCGAAGTTCTTGCTGAAGGTAGTAGATAGTGCTTTGCATGCCTTCCACATCTTCATCCAGGTCCTGAAGGAACTCATCAAGTTCTGTAACATTGGATAGAACAATCCTTTAAGGTTCTTTAATGAAATTGTACAATTTCATTAAAAATTATTTGAGACACAGAACCGAGGCTAAATACTGTACCCACATGTATGGTGAGTTGCAATTAAAGAATAATAAGATACAACAAACTGATATGCACATCAAGACAGTTGGATATTTATCTGTCGTTTTTTCTAACAATGTTTTTGCAAGTTTTGCAGACACAGATTCTACATTACTTAAATTTTCTTCAAAATAGCTCACGTTTTGCTGTCAATGTCTCATTTAATTGAATCATTTCACCACAACTTCTCAAATATCAACAACAAACAAGTAGATTATGATACATCCAATGATTTTACAAATATTTTCCTACCAAATTTATTATTTATAATTCATATCTGTATATGAATAGAGTTGGGAAACAAATAGCTCTTTTCTCAGGAACTGGACATAACATATTGGATGAATAAAATGGTGCCTGATTAGACACAAATACCCCCTGTCAATTATGCTTCGTTGAAAAACTTTACCCATCACTGTTCATATATTTTTCATCAGTTTAAGCAATCAATGTTATTTAATTACATGATTATAAATAAGAAAATTTACGCTAAAGAAAAAGCAAATTCAATTCAAAAAGAAATAAGGATACATTCACATAACTTATTTACAAGACAAAAACTTCAATCAATTTAATCTTGGATTCTTAATAAAAATTATTTAAAATAGGTTTGTCATGAATAATCTTTACCAGATTGGGATTTCTTTACTTCTTCACTAAAACTTCTGCAAGGCAAGATCCCCTTCCAGTTTTGCCAATCGACCACTTGATATCATCTGGCCAAGCTCCTCATTTTCTTGATACAAGAGCCGACACTTTGCCATCAGCCGCTTTCCTTTATTGCTGCACATACACATACAATCACTGCATTAAATTTCATCATTTAACTAAATCAATGCAAGCTCACATGCCAGATTTCAGAATATGTTGATCCCACTGACCTCATCAAAGACTTGATGAAAACTACTAGTAACCATATGACTGCCAAATGCACACGGAATGACCTACTCATCCAACCCCTGACAGTGACAGCCCACTCCAAGATATGAGACCGACTGGACCAAATAACAAGAGACCCAAGACTAAAAGGACTGTTTTTCACCGCAGTCGCCTATCATTTTAACCGTGCGGCGACTGAACCCCACGCAAAGTTTGTGATCAAAGGACTACCATCTAAATTTGACCTGAGAACCATCCAAGAGACCCTGACTACACTGAAAATCACTCACCAGCACATATCAGAAATGATGAGACGAGACAGCAAAGGAACTTCGACACCGCTAGGACTTTACACAGTAGAGAGCAACAGACTCGAAATGACTGACAATAAGACTAAATTAGGATACATCGACTACTACAGAATAACAATAGAGGACTACAAAATGACCGACAGAGTACCCCAATGCAAAAACTGCCTTAGACTGTACCACACCAGAGCCTTTTGCCGACGATCCCCGACATGTGACCTCTGTGCCCAGCCCCACTCAACAGATGACTGCCCCTCCCACACCTCAACTGACCGCTCCTTTATTCCGACATGTGCTAACTGCAACGAACACCATCCTGCCTACGACCTGTCCTGCCCCTTTATCCTGAAAGCAAAAGCAAACCGTGCCCAACAGATTGCAAAACTACACCAACCCCCCCTCCACACCCACCCTGTCAACCCAATCCTTCCCTCCTCTAACTAATCCAAACATATCCTACGCTGCGGCCACCGACCCAAACTCATCCCAATCCGACAACAACCCCCTCAATCCATAGCAAACAGTAATAAGGAACTTCTTGCCCTACTCACCAACCTCACCATCAAAACCATTCTCCAACACTTACCCACTCTCCTTAACATCCTGAAAGGCCCAGAAGATATGATAACCAAGTTAATCTCCGCAGGAATTAAGCAGGAGTAAAATTTAAGTTGAAATCCTCAACTAAAATGACCCCTACTCCTCGTATCCTATCCATATCCTCGTGGAATGCGGGTGGCGGACTAACCCAAAATAAATCCATCCTCACCCAATTCCTCAAAGACTACTCCATCGGGATCTTACTACTACAAGAGACATTCCTCAAACCAAACCACTCCTTTTCTATCCCAAATTACACCGTTACCAAAACCGATAGAACCCCAGGCCTACGAGGCGGCACGGCCATCCTTACCCGACGTACCATTTCCCACACACATTACCCATTCCTACCTACAATAGCCCTAGAATGAACTGACATTACAATAGGCACAAACGCCTCCACGATCATCATCATTTCATGCTACAAAAGCCCCCAAAACCCCATTCCTGACTCTGACCTCGACATGATAAATAACCTCCCCCTTTCATCATCGCAGGTAATTTCAATGGCAAGTCTACCGGATGGGGCTGCGCGACTAGCAACAGAGCAGGACTCATTCTAGAACATTTTCTGGACAACAATAGTAACATACTACTAAAAGCACCCACCGAGCCCACCCACACCTACAACAACAACCCCCACGATATCCTAGACATGTTCTTCACTCCTCTCAACTCTCCATCACCATTCCACAGCCAAAACTCGACATCTACAACCTATCAGACCACTTTCCTATTCTCTTTTCTTGCTCTACCACTTCCCACTACCTTCACCCCAAACCCCCATCCCCGCCCATCACCGACTGGAAACAATATAAACACATCCTATCCAAGAAAATACACGTTCCCAACAGTATCTCCTCCACCCAAGATTCTATAGAACACCTTACCCCCTATCTAAAATCAGCCTTCCGGAAAACCTCAACCTTTTCCAAAAACCCCCACCCCACCCTTCCTGACGACGTACTAACCATTATTAGATTCAAGAGAAGACTACAACGACACTACTACAAATACAGACGTGACGAAGACAAGAGACAACTTACGCAGACTCAAAGACGACTTGACTCTATGCTACACCTACACGAGACCCACAAGTACGACGACTTACTTAAAGACAACCGCAGCCCCCAAAACTTGTTCAAGGTCATCAAGGCAGTACGACACACACACACCCTCAGTATCCCCTATCCTGTCCAGCAACAACACCCTCACCTTTGATCCTTACACTATTACCGACTCCTTTGCCAACTCCCTAGCCTTGCGCTTCCTTCCTCCCAATATCCCTATCCCGGACAACGTGATCCTAAACTACCTCCGCACTCCTGCACTCCCAGCTGACCGACAACAACCTTGCAAGACTAATGACGTAGAACTTCGACAACTACAATAGACTGTTCGACAACTCCAGGACCCGATGGAGTCTCCCCAACCCAAAAGGCCAGCCTCCCCAAAAACGCTATCGACCTACTGACCCTTATCCTCAACTCCTGTCTCCAAATATCCTACTTCCCCACCGCCTAGAAAACAGCCCGCGTTATCATGATCCCCAAACCCGGCAAGGAACATCGGCTCCCTTCCAACTACCGCCCCATCAGCCTACTACCTATCCTAAGTAAACTCTTTGAAAAATCCTTCTCCTCCGCCTCACTCCCATTCTAAACCCCATCGTTACCACTTCCCAATTTGGATTCCGGGAGGGCCGTTCTACGGCCCTCCAAACCTTCAACCTGTCTTCAGCAATTGCCACTCCCCTCCATGATCGCAAAGAAATCTCCGCAATTTTCACTGACCTTACCCAAGCCTACGATACTGTATCCCACCCCATCCTCATGTAAATCCGCCCCTATATCCCAAACCACGCCCACTCCCTGCTCCAGAGCTACCTGAACTACCGATCCTTCTACGTCACACACCTATCCAAATCATCTCTCAAACACACTATCCAGGCTGGGGTCCCACAAGGTGCAGTGCTATCCCCAATCATCTTCTCTATTTACCTCAACGACATACCACCCACCCCTGGATTACAAGCCTTCCTATACGCCGATGACCTTGCTCTCCTAGTATCCCTACACTCCCTACAACGCTCCCTATTCAGACTCCAACAAGCAGCAGATTCTTTCAACCTCTGGGCCTCCCAAAACAATATCACCATCAACCCTTCCAAATCCCAGGCCATCGTTTTCCTTCAAATCACCCATCCAACCCCCCCCCACCAATCACTATTAACAACACCGCTATCCTTTGGTCCCATGAAGTAAAATACCTCGGCATTACCCTCTCCTACCGCCTCTCCTGGTCCCACCACATCCAACAGATCACTACCAAAGCAACCCGTATCACTGGCGCGCTTTACCCAATCCTTACACATCCATCCCTTCCCATAAAAAAGAAAATCCAAACATACTACACCTATATCCGTCCCATCCTATCCTACGCCCACCCCACCTAGTTTAACACTACACAATTAAATCACCTTAAACTGACCCGTGCCGAAAACCACACCCTCCGAACAATCTTCCGGCCAACAAAAATATACCCGCTTCAACGACCTACGTACCTTACACGAAATCCCCCACATCCTCACTTACCTCCATCACTCCTCCATAGAAAAAAATTCCGCAAATTCATTAACAATCCCCTCTTCCGTCAACTCATCCTACCACATCATCATATTCTCCGTAACCCGCCCAGACACACACGCAGAAAGCACCCGCTCGACATCCTACAACTTCCTCCCCATCACTTGAAACAGAGGGCAGACAGACAGACGTGACTACAATATAGACGGCGAAATCCACTAGAAGACAAAGACGTAACGAAAAATACCTCCAATTAATAATGAAAATTCATAGATCTTCCTAAAACGCCCAACCCCACCCCCTTCCCTTCCCGTTCCTCCCAACCTCACCCATCCTACCCAATCCTCATCCTTCCCCGTCTCTCCCGTCGCCCAGGAACACCCTCAACAAAACCTTTCCTCCACGAACCCAGACTCCCGATCCCCGTCCCCGTACGGGGGAGTGGAGTCGACCTGCAGTCGGACGAAACACGCAACAAGACCAACCAAGATCGAAGAGACCCTTCAATCTGGCAACATCCACCCGTAGCGTTGTGCGTTGTGCTGTGCTATCTCAGCTGGTTGACTTCGGTTGATTTTCTGTCTCCAGAAGTGTAGGGTGTGTGGGTTCTACGTGCTTATTCTGGGGCCGTTAACTGTCTCTAGCCACCAGTTACTTTGAGTTTAGGAAAGAAATCTAGTGATTTACAGCTGCATCGCATTGTCTGAAGTGTGTGTTATGACTGCAAGATGATGCTGGGTGTCCAATTGCACAAATTCTAAAGAAAATTAGCCATTAAAACGCGGTGATTTGGATTTCCAACAAATGTGGAAAAGTGAGTTTAATTTTTCGTATCTTACGTTTCTATGCATGTAATTTTTTGATTAATTACTGCTGTTATATTATATTTTTTTAACTACATTTGTAAAATAAATAATTTGTATTTTAGAGGCAGAAAGGCTAAAAGATATTAGGAACCAGCTCTCGTCAAATGCACATTTAACCATTAGTGAGTCAATATGCAAAGAGCATTTTCTGCAACAGAATGTAACTGGGAACAATAATGCTACTGAAAACTTGGGATAATTATTCATCATTTGCGGATATAGAAACTATGGTATGCTGCAGGAAATGTGCTCGATACATTTGCTGACAGTATTCGTGGTAAGTGTTTGTCTTGAAAGGGCATTCAAATAATTTAGTTGAAAATTGTGAAACTTCTTTTTTATGTTCATGTTTATTTTCAGATCCCTTGTTTGAGCCCATCGATATATCACCAACTTCAATGGCTGTAACTAGTATTTTTTTTTTTTAATAGAATTCATCTGTCCAAAACGTAGCACAGTTTGACTTTTTTTATTGTTTACATTTGTATTTCATCTGTCCCTCTTGGCAATACAGCTTCTAATAGGACGGATTTTTTCAAGATTACAAATGAGCATACAATTTTGTTTTGGGGATATTAATTTTCATTACACAACATTAGATAGTTTAAAAAGAGTCTTACCAGCCCTTTTTAAAATTTTCAGATCCTTGTGCGCAGGCAGCAGTTCATACTGAAAATGGTGAGTTTTCTGGTTGTCTGAAAGGCAAATAGAAGTACGCTACTGAAACCATAGTGTATTGGTAATAATTTTTTATTGATTGTTACAGGTTCCTCTGCCTTTCAGAATGCTGGTACATCAAGTGTGGCAGATAGATTTGCTAGCCTTTTTTGTGCCCTTATTTATTATTAGGGAATATTTAGCAGATTGGTAATGCAGGCAGACTGACATTAAAAAAAAAAATGTGAAAGATTATTGCCGATATTCTGAATTTTTGCAGTTAAAAAGGCATGGAAATTATTCATAAGAGTGAAAATAATGTTGATATATAATTTTAATTTTAAAAGTATACCCCAATAACGTAAGTTAACATGAGCAGATAATTTTGTTTTTAAAATTATTTTCTTTGAGGAGTCAGAGCTCAGAGAAAAAATTTTAAAGAATTGTTATGTGCAGTGAATGACATTCTTAATTCTCCACCAAGTTTTTGCTGACACCTCTTCTGATCTGACAGTTCGTAATAGTATAAGTGATGGACCATTAAGATAAGTGTGTACTCTGTCATTGTATGCAATAAAATTGTGAATATCAAATAATCAATTTTATTTTAAATTGAACATGAAATCGTGCACATTTTTGGACACCTGTACTAGTGGGGGTACCACGATGAGCTAAACCTCAAAACATGTAATAGAAGGCCCAAAAAAGTCTCATTTAGTAGATTACAACCAAAGAAATATTACTTGGAACTCTGCTGGGGTATTGTAAAAAATATACTTTTTCAAGTCATATTTTTGGTTATGTTCTCATAAATGATAACTTGTAAATGCACCCGTATTTTCAACATCTTTTTGTCATAAACACTTGAGCTCTAGTTTTAAATACAGTATTCTGTTATAATGGACATTTTGGATCAAAGCGGGACATGGGGAAATTCCACTCATTGATTAGAAAATGTGATGTTTTAATGCATGTGACATTACAATGCATCTCAATAAAATTGAAACTGGAAAGATAGATTGTTAAACCTTGTAAGGAAAAGTAGATAACAAAAATAGAATGTTTTTTTTTTATTATATCTAAAGCCACTAGTAAGTGCAGTTACGTTTAAGGTTTGGCCAACATGCTAAAAGTTCAATTTTTAGCACTAGTGCTAAAAATGGCACAATGCTCAAATGTTGAGATAAAACTATTAAAGCAAGAAACTAATACTATCATCTGACCTAATCAGCTACTACTGACCTTAGTGTAACAGTACATAATTAGGTGATTTATGTTTTTGAATTAATATAAAATGACAGGCAGTCAAAGACTCACGGTGAAAGTGATTTTATTTTGCTAGTAGAATTGAGGCACACATACAACTATTGGCCTTATGTCACCACCTTTCCTACTTGCAAAATAAAATGTCACTTACCAATTGTATCGTAACAATTTGTTTTACCTGAGCAAAGGTGAGATAATGTTTTCATTTGTTTCTTTTAAGAACTGTTCATATACAGTGCTCTGTAATAAAGTAGTATTCCATAGTATTCACTTTAATTTGGCATGTCTCTAAGCAAGTAAAGTTGCATTTGAACTCGTGTACCGTGTTTATTGCAAGAAGCCTTAGTACAACAAAATTGTTAATGCTTTTGAAATTATAAAATTGTGTTTTGTAATATGTTCAATAAATACTAGATTTTACTTATGTAATTTGATTTTTCTCCCATAAAATCCTTACAATTATTTTTTTTGGTAAGTTAAGGTTGAAAATACAGGGAGTAATTTTGGAGAAATATATGGATTGACTATATGGAGTGAATATGGAGAAAATTTTAAAATTCCCGCGTACTTGTTTTTTTCAAATTTTCCGGTTACTTTTACGCTATTGGATGTTCATTTGCCCAATAGAAATCAATACAATTGCACATGATGGCACCGGAAGTTGGGCAAATAAGGCTTCTCTGTTTAACATTGAGTGCCATCTCTGAGATAACAGTTGGGGCGCCACCAATTCCCAACACTATGACAAACTACAAAAGACATAAGAGAGGCCAAGAACACGGCCCACTCTGATGAAATGCTGAAGAAGCGATACCGGAATGGACAATGCAAAGAAGAAACGGGGTTTGTGTTTTTTAGCGGGTGCGAGCCTCACACTACCTAGGGAAATGGCCACTCGGCTCCCTTGGTGGTGTCTGGTAGAGATTTTTCACACCATCCCCAGGCAAATAAAAAATAAATGAGAGAGAGACACGCACACACGCGCACGCACTCACGCACGCGCACGCACAGACGCGCGCGCGCACGCACACACACACACAAACCAGCATTCCTCTCAACTCAAATAACTCCTCCCCAAAACTCACCCACAAAAACAACAATGTGAGCAATAGAGGAAACAAACTCTCTCTAAGGCAAACCTAGGGTATTTATACTTGCCGTCAGCATTGGTAGGCATATGTCCTCCCTGCTGAGAAAGAAACTGCCTTCCCATGAGGTCTTAGGCTTCTTTAAATCCAATGCCAAATTGGCTGATGCGAGATTGACAGATATACATCGGGATTCTCAGTTAGGGACAGTAGTTGTCACTGGTGGGGTCAGTGTCATTGATTAAGTTGCCTCAATTAATGTCCAAAAATCTTTTTAAAAAAAGCCAATGAGGTCATCAACAAAACAAATGTAATCATGACGACACTGCCATTCAGTCCTGACACCACACAACACTAAAAGCCACCAAATAAACGACAAAGCATAACACTAAAAGCCACCAAACAAATAAGGAAATCATGTTCCTTGCAACACATGAATTAAAATTGGAGACCTTGGGTCCTTGGACAGAATAACTTTTATCGCCAACTTTCCGTAAAAAGGAAACGTAATCTTTCTGCTCTCCTCACCTTACTCATCTCTCCTCCTCCTTCTTCTGCGACACAAGTTTAAAAATCTGCCATCTCCATCACTCTCACCTCTTCAACCCCCTAAACCTCATTCACCTTGATTAGTCATTATCAATCTTTCCAAACCTTTGCTTCTCCAGGAGTTTCCACTAGTCCAATGATAGTGTCCTTAATGTATTGTACCAAAATATTCAATACATTCCTAACAAAATTGAACAGCTTGAGACAGTATTAGAAGAAACGTTCGAAAATATTGGAGACCTTACTGAATACAATATTAAGTGTAACGAAATTAATTCGATTAACTTTTCCAGCTATAACCTTCATGCAGGCTTCTGTAGAGAATTCGATAAAAGTGGGGTGTTGCAATAATAGTGAAAAATAATTTAATTTGCAAAACAATAGATCGGATTAGAGGTATGAGTATTGACCATTGTAGAAATCACGAGTGATAACGAAATCACGAGTGATCACGAAATCACGAGTGATCACGAAATCATGAGTATTGAAACATTTGAAGTAGCAGGTATAGATATAAACAGTGCTTGATTTGTTTGAACACCATTTCATCGCATTCCACCAGAAATCAAGCCCTGGGTACTGAAGAACTCAATGGTAATGATATCAACGAGCAATGAGGACAATAAATCATCATTTGAATATTGCTAGTCTCATTGTTAAAGGGCAAATTAATTTACTGAAGAAAAGCAAAATCAAGCTCCCTAATGAAATTCTTGTTCTAAGATATGACATGAAAAATATGAATGACCTGTTCACAGATACTAAGAATCCCTCAAGTAATGAGAAGTACAAACTGTATAAAAAATATTCCTGACTGAAACTGATGAATGAAAAAGCTTATCAATTAAATCACAATGCAACAAACAAATTTAAAACATTGTGAAATATAATTAACAATGTGATAACTCAGATTCTCAAAAACATTTTTCTGCTACATGAAGGCATGTTGCTTAATACTTCTTCTGTTTGTAGGACCTTTAACTATCCTTTCTTACATTCAAAGCAGTAAAACTAGTAATCCTTCAAAATTATGTTACTCTATTGCAAGAATGCTACTGAAGTTAATCAGTTGATAAATTCCTTTAAAAATTGTTGCTCATCTGGGAATGATCAAATATCTTCAATCATTCTTAAAAAATGTAAGTCTGCTCTCCTTAACATATTAGTTTATTTAATAAATTCATCTCTATCTGTATTCACATTCCCACAATCTCTAAAAATGAGTATTGTGAGACCACTTGCAAAGAAAAATAATACACAAGATGTTAGGAATTACCAACCTATAACCCTAACTTCATTATCTAGCATACTATGAAAAAAATATATCAGCAAGATATAACTGTTTTCTTGTTTCTAATAATATCATTAATAAATCACCACATGGTTTCAGGAAAGGCTTCTCCACCACCATTGCTGTTGTGGAATTCATAGATGAAATCATTGGAAATTTGGAGTCAAATAGGAAAACAGCAGGTATGTTCATTGATCTTTTAAAGTATTTCATAGTGTATCTCACGAAAAGCCACTGACAAAACTAGATTATAATGGAATGAGAGGAGTTAATGACCTCATTAGATCATACCTCACAGAATGTAAACAATGTATAGAGATCTTCTGTCAATCTGAAAACTCTTTATTCAAAGATATATCAAATTTTGATACATTTACCCCAGACATTCTGCAAGGATCTGTGCTCGGATATTTGCTATTTCTAATGTTTGTTAATATTACTCCAATCTCCTCTGATTTCTCTGTAATTTCTTATGCAGATGGCACAACATTACCAAGCAGTGGGCAAAACCTTTGTCATCTAGAAATTAATCTGAATCTTTAAAATCAATTAAAAGTTATTTATCAATTAATGAATTGAAATCAAATGATGATAAAACTGTCTTAATCAATTTCAAGTTTCATCAGAATTATCAAAACCAAAACAGAAGTGAAGAATAGAAGAAGGAATTTTCCAGATACCTGGCATCAGATGCTCTTCTTTCATTCTAATATGGCATATTCTTCTTTGCACTTCAATATGGGGAGGTATGACATAAAAATATATACTAGCATGTCTTCAACTTACAAAGATCCATTCTGAATTGCTGCACAGCTTTTTAATTATCTCCCAGTTACCATAAAATCAGATGATAATAAATACATCAAAAAATTGCTTTAACTTTTCGGTAATTATTAACCAAGTTACGCTGCAAGAGTAACCACCATTGTACCAGTCATTCAGCTAAATAAGGCAATGTACTGTTAGTAATATAGATAACTGTGCAATTATATTTTCTGGTATTGTAAGCACTTACACGTATTATTAACATCTAATGTATTCAAGTTATTATAAGTTAAATAAACTACTATCGTAAGATAATGAAATTACTCACTCAAATTGTAAGTTGTTTGCCACTGTGTCGTAATTTTTTAGTATATTAATGTAATGAATTGTTAAAGTTATTTTTAATTTGTTAATGAAACTTGCATAGTTGAAAATAATGTAAATTATTTTCATGTTAATTGTAAGCACTTACATGTTTTATTAATCATGTAATTTATCAAGTAAACTATTTGAATTACTACTGTAAGTTAATATAATTGAATTTAATTCCTTTTATAATTTAAATTAATGAAATGTTTGTTGTAATCATTTACATTTATTTTTAACATGTAAATTTATCAAGATAATGTAAACTTATTAAATGATTACTGTAAGTTACTGTAGTTAAAAAAATGTGATTCTTATTGTACTATAATTTAAATAAATTGCTAGACTGACTTTGCTTTATACTTTTTGTAAGTCTATAAGCAATAAAATATTATTGTTATTATTATGATTATCATTATTATTATTATTGTCATTATAATTAAAATATCATTGTGTTACTATTAAGACATTTGTGTCCATGTTATTATTATAGTACTGTAAGGCCTGTGTCACATGAGCATTGCGTAGACGGGCATTAAGTAATGTGCGTTGTTAATTAACACGATTGAGGAATTCTTTTGTCAGGTCTGTCTCCAAAAGATGGCAGAGGAAAGCATAATAACATAAATGCTTTCAAGCATGAAAATCTTGTTAAGATAAAAGAACTTACACATTCTTTTCAACGAAAATTGCATTCTACTCATCACATTCACTTTTTGGTGAGTTGAACATCAAAAAATTGCACAGCCTGTTCATAAAAAATTTCCTTATAAACGAAATGGTTCTAATGTATGAGTTTAACTTTAAAGCTTTTCAATGAAAGTTGGTACTTGAAATTTGGACAACCCCAAGTAGGTGTTTGTTTAGAGTGCGAACATTTAGGAGCAACACTTAAGGATGCAAATCTCAATGATAATGCAAGAAGAGTTGGTGTAGTTGAGTTATTGATTCTCAAAAGGCATACAAATAAATTTTATAAAAAAAGAAATACAAAAAAGAAGTCACAAAATTGTGTTTACAAAAGCCCAGTGCTTCAGCAATTTGCTTTGAATTTACTCCTTCCACAAATACCAGTGCAAGAGATGTTCTATTATCGGTTACTGTGGGTCAATGCTTTTAAAATCAACAACAACAACAACAACAACAACAACAACAACAAAAAGGAGAGAGAGAGAGAGAGATCATTGCTACATACTACATGATGGATAAAGTTCCAAAGCTCCGAGCGAGGTATGGTATCGAATCACTTTTTCTCAAAAGAGAAAACACACATTACACCAACTGTATTTAATTTACTTATTGCACTATTTCAACAATAAAATGTGCTGCAGTTTTTCTTTAAATTATAATACATTATTAATAGTTTTCATCACTTTAGTTCCTTAGAAGATATTTCTATGGTTTGATTTATTTTGGAAAAAAGGAAATGGTTTCTCAAATTTTAGGTACTGGAAAACTCCCCAAATTAATTATTAATTTAATGGATAGAATTATATATTTATAATGTAATTTAATAACATTCCCAAGGTACCAGAATGCGAAATAGCCACGTTTTACCAAAAAACAAGCCCTGGTTAAAATCTCAACTTTTTAATATTTTTTTTTTATAATCAAATGTAACTTGATATAACTCAAAATAAACTTTCTGAACCTACTATTTTTCCACTCATCCATTCAATTTATGTCTGAAAATGTATCCAAAAAATTGTGCCCGTATAATCATCTGAGAAGTGTAGCCTCAATAGCAAAAATTGTGTTCTATTTGTATCTAACATTTTTATTTGATGGTACTTTCTCTCTTTCCCAAATTTCATCAATAAGATACAAGTAATAATGTTGTGGAAGAGTTTCATTCCAAATTTCAAACAATGAATTCAAGGCATTATGTTAACATTTGGAGATATTTAGAAAACGGAAAAAATCATTATACAAATTCAAAGCGGTCTCATTATTATGCAATCCCATTAACAAGAAATTCTTAACAAATCAATGATGCTTTTAGTGAAGTAATTATATCATCATCATATAATCATTATTGAAGAAATAGTATCAATATTCAAAGTGTTAAAATATACATTAGCACTTAACATGTAAGGAAACAATGTTTTCTTTGTAATCTTGATTCCATATGACCACCCGGTTGTATGTTGGCTTCAAATTTGCTTTGCTAATGATGCTGTCCCTACGGAATGTTATTGTGGACCCAATTTAGAATCATGAAATGGCATCTGTGGAAACAGAATTATACTTTTTATTCTTCACACTTGTGTAATTGCCAACTTGAAAGAGGAGAGAGAGAGGAGAGAGGGGTGAGAGAGAAAGAGAGGAGAGAGAGAGAAATGAAATGTACATTGGAATTTTTAAAACAAGGATATTACTATCATAATCTTGTCTAACAAAATTCAATTGGTTATCAATCGTGACCTAACACCCTCATACAATAATTCTTTACTTCTATGAAATTGTCTTACAATATTTATTTTGTAAACAACTAAGATAAAACTTTTCTTTCCATTAAATTTTCTTTTCTATTTTTTATTAAAACGAAGAATTTTTTCTGTTACCTAAAGTTAATTTTTGATGTGTATGAATGTATAATCTGAATACTTTCGTCTATGTATAAACTATTAAATAAACCTTTGTCTCATTCCTTTATTAACTTTTATTTTATCTGATTTTCTCCCTGGGTATTTATAATACTTTATATATTTCTATATACTTTTATTAAAAACATGGAATGTATATTTCTCTAGGCTTCATGATTCTATTATTCTTCTTCTATTCTCTATAGGCCCAATCAATGCTGTTTCTTAATTTACAAAACACATGGATCTACATGATAAGTTCCCTTCTATTCTAAATTAACTGTTTAATTCTCTTTATGTTCTCTTGTCAAGATCTTCCTTTTCTGAAATAATTTTGTTCAACCAGACATAGAACATTGGCAATTTTCTTTAGTCTATTGTTAATTACCATTGCATATGATTTTTAAGCTGTTTTGAGAAGGTGTATTCTTCGATCGTTCTCCCTTTTTGAAAAGTGATATATCCATTGCTATTTGTCATTTAATATGTAATTTTTGGGATTTCCTGCATTTATTCATCAGATAAGGTCCTTATTTGATCATTTCTGAATTCTTGGTCTTAACAAAAAATATTTCACGTGTTTATAGTTAGTTTTATGCATTACTATACTTGCCGTTTAGTAAACACATTAGAAAGGGAAATTGTAAACTAGTATTGTTACATGTATTAGTAGTTGCAAATTTCTTATAATGCAATCCATATAACACTTCAAAGCTCCTTTGTTTTTCACATGTTCTAATAAGGTTATAAATGCACTTATTAATTGCATTTGTGCATTTTTTGCACAAATTGTACATTTGTTCAATGTTTGCCCAATTGTTTATTTAAATGCACAATTAAAATGTGCATTTTACTAATGGAAATGATATAAATATTGAACCAATATATTGTTACACATTTTAGTTTCTTTGCAATTAAATTTGAACAAAGCAGTTATTTTAAGACATTTCTTTAATGAGTACGAGTAAAAAAAAGGAGAATTTCCTCTAATTGAAAAAAAAATCGTTTATTTAAATCAACAAAACTTTATTTATAATTACAAAAATATTAATAATAATTTATTATAATTACAACCAACTGTAAATACGAATTCTGCAGATGAAACATACTTAGTGATATAAAAATGAAGAGTAACAAAATTAAATAAATTAATAAGAATCAAATTAAGTACAGTATGAAAAAACATGATGTGACTTCATATGTTTCAAAATCCTCTTCCCCACTGACAAATAATAATAAATTAACAAAGCATATCACTAAAGTCAGGATTTCTATGCAATATCAAACGCAAATATACACTTGCAAACATGGTTGATGCATGGTAAAATTTAGTATGTATACTGGAGTGTTAAAAGTTATAGTATAACAATAAGCAAAGACAAATATATACTGTCAGGATCTAAAAATGTATGCAAAATATGAATCCTTAATTCACAAATTATGCAAACAATCATTTTAAAGTATCTAATATGCTAGATAGAAGTCTAAATATGCAGTATTAATTGAAAAAATGATGAAACATCCATTATGCACAAAATTAATCCACAAATATCCTACCAAAACATGCATGAAACAAGTATGCATTTTTAAAAGTAATTTGCCATGAAAGATATATTTATGAAGATTGAAAGCTCTACTGATCTTAAATAAAAAAACACATTTGCATAGAAATCATGTATCTAGATGTCACAAATAATAATAATAAATAATAAGTACAGAAAACGATAAAATAAATTGTGTAATTACTTTTGACACTATTAAAAAAAGTAATAAATTCAATAAAGAAAACTTTAATGTAATTTACAGTAGATCAGAATATTTAACAATACACGCAGTAGTACACACACACGGTGGGAGGAGGGCTTACGGGACCTTATCTCCTCCAGAAGGCAATGGCACATATTAAAAAAAACATAGCTTTTACAAATATTCTACTCTTGATGAGTTGCTTAATATATCAATTGTTTATGTTACAACTATTAACTATAAGTCAACAAATACATTTTATACTCAGCATAAATGAAAAATTCTTTGAAAGATAATATATTTTCCCTCCTGAAAAAAATTTTGGGAGGGAAGCTATTAAGAGAAAAATATTTAGATGATTTTGTAATGTTCTTTAAGAGAAAAATATTTAGATGATTTTGTAATGTTTTTTAATGTGACGAGTTCTTTCCATAACTCGAAGTGCTTTTGTTTTTTTGATTGTTCACAAACACACGGATACATTTTTTTTATAAACTCTCAAACTGTTAGTCTTTAGCCATTGAGTAACTACTTTTTAGTTATTTTCCAGAATACCACATTATCTTCAATGGTTTTTATATCCCTTTCCCTGTAGATGTATCTTGGCTCCTGGGCTATTGCATCTTTCAATATTCCACCTCATAGTTGTTAGAGGAATTATATATTCTCAAAATCGTTAAATTTTCAGTAAGTTCCTTATAGGGAACTTTTTGAGTAACAACTCCCATATCTATACCATTGGGTCCAAAGTGAATTTTATTTTTCAATGGACGAGAATAACTGTATTCAATTCCTACTTTATACACCCAACCAAATCTCATATATGAGGTTTCCTCTTCAGGCATTATGGTTGAATGAATTGTATGAAGTTGTAGGTTTCTTCATTTTGCATATCAATAATCTTATTATAGGCAGAACCATGTGCAATAATGTGATTGTAGTTCATCAGTGGTTTAATATTTCACTTCACAGTAATTATTTTGAATGTGCGAAACGTATTTGTATGTAAAGACAACCCGTAAAATTTATCCCCTTGTTGAAATTCAAATTCCTTCACTGTTCCCTTATAAACCAAAGATTTTTATACATAAATATACTTCTTTAATATTTTAATTTTTTTTTTTTAGTATTTACAAATCATCTTTCTTAAGTTAAATAGAGTATCCTACGTTTTTAAATTGAATTGTATCTACAATAACAAATCCGATTGTTTTTATAAAAATTTGTTTGTAATTTTCTTTTAGAAGTACAGATGGATGGTCGTTTGTATTATCAGCAAGTCCATGCGTAACAAATGACAATTGACAATGCAACACAACACCGGCTGCATCAGCTGATGAAAGGTTACAAGCCGGTTGTTTTATGTACACTTTCTAAAAGCATATTACTTCGTGTTATTCTTAAAAACAATTTAAACACATAATCACAAACACTCACAACACAATGAGGTCAGAAAACTGGAATTCAACTATTTTCACAAATTCTCATAATCGTAAATAAACACACGAAATAGACTAAATAATCTTGTCAAAGTTAAACAATTAACACAAAAATTAAACATCACAATAAACACAAGATTAATACAAATTTAACATGAAGCTTTAGTTGTTGCTGTTCTTGTTGTTGTTGCTTTCGGCAAATACAATTCAGCTTTGCGAAAGCAGCGCGATGTGTTAGCGAAAGACTGAAACAAATAAATTATACATTATATTACAAAAGAATTAATATAATTAATAAATAAAAATAAAATAAATATTAATAAATTAATATATATATAAGTTAAATATTGTTATTAATATTAATAATGTCCATTCGGAAAATGTAATATAAATTTAACATTATTCACGCAAGTCTTTCCCCCTTAATTTGGCTACGGTCGTTAAGGCGCAGCTTAGTGTGCCCAAGAGGCTGAGATCGAATCTACTTGACAAACGATTAATTATATTTTCCAATAAAGCATTTTTGAGCTAATATAATTGTAAATTTGTGTATATAATTAAAAAACATAAATAAAGATATGGTGAAGTATCAACTAGGAGACAAATATTACGGGTTGTCAGCGGTAAGATTTATATACATCTTGCTCACTCGAGAGATATTTCCCAAAGCCCCGAATTTAACCATTGATGAAATGAACAATCGGTTTATCGGGTATGATTCTGAATATAATACGTATGTTAAGATTGAGGACACGGAAACGCGCGAATTCAAACAATTCCTTGAGTCACACAGTAAATACGATCCAAGAAAAATCCCAGAAATTAACAACTCGTTTAAGAGAATCGCTAGAGCTTGTAAAGCTGGCATAGAATTCATTACTTCTCGTCAATTGAACGGAAATAAAATTCACTTTGTACTTGATGGAATAAGGTTAGAACTAGTTCCTCAAAAAATTGCGTACTGTGAACTTCCAGAAAATCAAATCGATGTTACTCTAAGAGAACATATCAGACAACAACGAGGAGGAATACTAAAGGACGTGACTGCTCAGGAACTGAGATACATCTATAGAAACTGGAGTAACGATAATATACGCAATAATGTTGTGTTCTGGGAGAATGGACAAATAGCAAATGCGCCGTGGGATAGAAATGATACCGTAAATGTATACCGGAGAAATGACGAGAATGAATTGGAAAAGATTGATGAAACTTCACTTAGGCGTTTGTGGAATACCTATGTTCCAAAATCATAGAAAAAAAAAAAAAAAAAAAAAAAAAAAAAAGAATTGCACAAAAAGAAGAGTTAAAAATCTGAATATAATCAGAAAAAAAAAAGTTTTCACTAGGGAAAATCATCTTATATGCAAAAATAATTTTCGAAAGAAAAACATGTTTGATATCGAAACAATAATATTATCCATGCACGTTTTCTTCATTATCGAATCATTTCCACTCTGGTTTTCTTGATCTCCGAATCTTTGCTACACGCTCCGAATGCCATCATTACTTGAGCCCTCGTTTCCGTTAGGTTCGAGAAGGGTGTTGTTTTTTCGACGATAAGACTATTGTATGAAAATCTGTAACTTCCTTTTGTATTAAATCTGTTTTTCGAGGCAAGTTTTTATTGCAAGAGAGCAAACATTTCTATTAGATTTTGTAAACAAAGCTCGTTGCTATTATTTATGCTTTATTCAACTGTTGTTAGTAAAGAGGGGGGAGGTAGTCTCAAAGAAATTGGATAGCATTACCTAGATGCACATGTAGCGCTAGTGTAGCGTTACAAATTGAAGGCTTCTAGGGGTCGTATTTATGAAGCTCTGCTAGCAGAGCTCTTAGGGGCCTGCCGTCTAGGGGCTTGCTAGGAGGACAAGGGGAGACCGGAATTGGCTGGGGGCCGTTCATAAATCGCAAAACCGAACACTGGCAACCTACTAGGCCTGACAGGCTCCTGGCTGAGCTTTATAAATACGGCCCTAGTTCCCTGGAAGGTGTTGCCCAGGCGCTGGGCGGCCACAGTGTTGTCCGTACGCGGCGAGAGTTGTGGGTATTTCCCATGTAAATTAGTGCTTTGAAGTGCTTTTATCTTACTATACAAAGATTATTATTTACGCATCAATAAAAATATATAATGGGAGCTTCATGGTTTTGTGACCTCAAGGCCAATATAAAGAAGCATTAGGGTTACAAGAAG
Organism: Teleogryllus occipitalis; assembly: GCA_011170035.1. NCBI lineage: Eukaryota > Metazoa > Arthropoda > Insecta > Orthoptera > Gryllidae > Teleogryllus > Teleogryllus occipitalis. The sequence goes on from BLKR01009356.1 coordinate 47,097, forward strand.
CAACTTTCAGTGACCCAAACGACACAGGTAAAACATGTTTCATTTAGTAACATGAACATTTTTCATCCAATTGAGATTTATTCTTTAATTTGGTCCTAGCATACCTGTACACGGAATAAGAAAGTATATTCGTTATAAATTCCCATTAATTTGAAAACTTGTTCGTATGATAAAAAAAATCTGACTACATAACGTGTTAAAGAGAGTAATTTACTACAGTTTAGAACAGAATTTATCTACCTTTTCTGCGGGGTCCACCGTACGAGTTTTTCTGTCCAAAAATCACCGTTTTTGCCGCAGCATTACATAACTTTTTCAGTACTACGTATATTACTCCGAACATACGTACGTATACGAGAAAGTAAAAATTAGAAGACAGATTACATGAGTTTGGGTCATTTCATAGCATTTTTGCGAATGAATATTTATGTGGGCCAATCTTCACTTAAATAATATTCAGTTTAAAGAATAATTTGAATCTCTCCTTCATAAAAAGAAACTATGCATTAGCAACGGAGGGTAACAAAAGATGTAAGAATGATGAAATTATATTCGCTGAATTGAAAGTCAAACCATTCGAGCTATTTCAAATTACGTTATTTTTAAAACACATTTAAATTTTTCGTAATTTGTTTATCACAGAGTATAGGTACAATAACAATGTGATTTTCGAAGTTTTGAATCCGTAATATCCCGTGAAAAGCGCGTCAAGACACAATTTTAAATGACCGCTCCCACATTTGCCTACAATATGGCGGAGAGCGCAATGTTCAATTCGCTACGCTAGTGCTCGCTTCTCTCCATAGGTATAGTCATGGTGGAAATTTCCACCATGGGTGTAGTGGGCTTTGGTTGGTCTTTGAGGCTCAAGAAAACTTGCTTGTATAATACCCTGATATCAAAAGGGGAATTTTTTCTCACGTACATAGTAAATTACGATTTCGTACAATTGATTGATTAGTGATTCCGGGCGCGACAACTGCTAAGGTCATTATTCCCGTAAGTGAAGTGCTTTTTCCCTTGGGAGGTGGTGGTGATCTTCCCCCGTTGAATGGTGAGATCCGGCGCCAACTAACTTGTTCTCCGATCTACACCAGATTAACGTACGGGCCCGGGCGCAGGACCCCCCGGTAGTTCTTATATATATTTAATATTAAATTTTTCAAAAAATAAAATAAAAATCGAATAAAAAAGTGATGAATGATTAAACTATACGCAAAAAAGTTGGAATAACGGAGTAATGTGTGGCGCATCATTGGATAATATTGATAATACGTAATATTGCTGGTTGATGCGAGAATGTCACTCAGTAAGGAGAAGTTTATTGTCTTTAACAAAACTTGTTTTAAATTGGGGAGAGCGGATCCATGAAAGTAAGAAAACATTCTGTTAGCTGTTAAAACGGCCCTGAACGTTTCTTAATATTTATAACTGAAATATTCAGACAATATGGATATTGGATTTGCTGCTGGTTCCCCTGAGCTGTAGGTCCAAACAGGCTTCAAGAATGTTTTATAAATAATAAATATCTGTAATCTCCACGGTAGATAGGTACTAATCCTATCTACTTAAGAACTTCAACCCTGAGACCAAAGATTTATTATCTAAAGTTAACACCGAATTTCTACCTAACAGCAAACAATGTTCTTGCTTGTTTTTTTGAGAGGGATTCTGAATGTTTTTAATGGGAATTCTTTTCCTTTACTTACAATGTTTTTCAACATGTCTCAAATTGAGATGAGCACTTGAATATCTGTTGATGAATCTTTGTTGTTAATTCCATTTTTTTACAGTGAGGGAGAAGTTCTCTTCATGGTGAAAGAAATATCGTGATTCACTTTCATTTTTACTTACTGGCCAAAGTATTTTTGCCGCAACAAACTACCCTTACTTGTAATTTGTTGAGATGCTCCTGAAGGAATCTAGAAGCCTTTACTGAATCACTGTCTTAAATCTAGAATTCATGTATCGACAGCAACTATCTTACTTTTATTCTAACGTGTCAAGCATCCTCCAAGGATGAGTACTGGACCCACTACTAATGTATTACACTCTTCTGACTTGCTTACAACTCAGGAGACAGTTTAAGTTAACAAAAGAAAGTTTACTCTCTGCCCTTTACAGTATCTATCTATGAGGTTCACAAATAGTTCTGTGGATGTGAGTGTGAAAACTCTTTTGTTGTTTGGGTTTTTGGGCTTGTGCTGGATTTTGTGATTTAAGTGACCTCCACAAAATCACCTAAAGTTCATGAAAAATCAGAATATTTCATATTATATTGATCAGATTTAAACTCATTTTAATTTTATTCTAGATCAAACCCTAAGTTACATCCTTTTTCACAAAAACAACAAAACAAAGAATTCTAACGCTATTTCATTTTCAAAATAGCCATAATGTATTCAGAAGAGTTTGAAAAGGGTGTGAACAAATATCGCCAGAGAAATAAGCATGATTGTGAATGTGCCAGACTCCCTGTAAAAAATGTTTTGAATTGTCAGTTGATCCTGAGAGTTAGGGCTAGGTGTTTAACAAATCTTACTAAGACTGCAAAAATGCCACACTTTCCTACTAATTCACAGCATTGTAATTATATTACAATAACTGAAGGAGTTCACATTATAAAGACAAATGGGCAAATGCATTGTATATATAATTAATAAAAACAAAAAGGAAAAATTGAAGCAATTAAAATTATAGGGTATGTGCATGTTTTATATTTTGTTTTCCACTTTCCAAATAATACCACAAAACATAGTAACTTTGTTGAATTTAATATGAGATCTAACGCTGTTTCTTTGTCATTGTCAATACTAATCTTTAATGAGCTTAATCTTAGGCAATGGGCCACATTGGAGTTATAATGAGTATTTTATTTGCAGGCCACAAACAATTAAGCTACAGACCACATGCGGCTAACGGGTTGAATACCGCTGACTTAATGTGAGAGATTGCCCTAATAATAATCATAATAGACAATTTAAACAATGACTATTGACTTTTAGGGTCTAATAAGTCATTTTTTGACATTTCTTCATAAGCTACTAGATCTATTGCTTCAGCCAAAGCTTATTAGCAGGCAACAGAAATAGAAGAAGAAGAAACAACAACAACAACAACAACAACAACTGCAGAATGTGAATGCTTGTAAGCACTAAAAGGCAAAAACAGTATGTTGTATTAGATATTCATGAAAACAAGATTGTCCTTATATTTTAGTTGCTAACTTGATTGACATTACTACTTTTCCATCAGGAGTTCTTTGTTCATTCCCATTATTTGTTTCAACATCATTCTCTTGGCCAATTTTCTTTCAGCACTTTCTAGTTCACAATCTATAAATTCATACAAAATGGTACTAAAGTAAACAGTCAAAGCATTCCAAACTTTTTTCTGACTTGGAAGCCAAAAGTATTTAGCAGGAAAAACAACATAGCAGATTATGTTTTTGTCATGGTGGAAATAACAACACCATGTGTTATTTCCACCATGGTTTTTGTCAGTTCTGAATAATTCAATGTAATTACTACAGACAGTGGGTCTCATTAAAGAAACCAGCTTGATAAGATAATTCTTCCCAGATTTGCACAGATAAACTGTTTTATCATAAAAATGTGATTTAAAAGCTCCCTTTAACTATGGAGCACCTCTTTCTCAACTGCAAAGCATCAATGTCTGTACAGAAAATAACATTCACACACATTAAGGAGATTGTTTGAAAATATTACAATAACACAAATATCAATTCTTTTGATTACTGAAGTTTTCACCAGTTTTCACTCACGTTCTACTCATGTGGGTTGATCACACTCACACAAGCAAAGGCAACACCTGAAAATAATCAACTTTTTTTTTTTTTTTTTTTCTCCTCCCCAGAAAGGATACATCCTTCTTGCCATTTCCTTCTATATACTATCTTCTGAAATGAAGAGCAAGCAGACGCTCTTGATCATTTCACTATAACTGTGTAGGGAGTATTAAGTCACAGGGGAATAATGTTCAACCCTCACTGTATTACATAACGGTTTTTGTGGTTGCAAAATATTTTAAAAAGTACGTTTTTGAATGTGTCAAACACAAAAATATGCAATTATATTTGATATACGCATAGCATGCATTGTATTCACTATAAACATTTGTTGTTTAGTCACAAATTTCAATACTGGAAGTGTATAATTTTAAGCCAAGTAATAAAACATGCAAATATACTAAAATCCACCTCTTAATTATTAGTAGCAATTCAGTTGATGAAGATTAATCATTAGACATCATGCAGAGTTTAATTTTTATACAACATGACATACCAAAAAGTACATATCTTACCTGTTCTCTGAACGTACTCATTATTATAAAAATTAATCAGTATTATTCAGTATTTTAAATTTTATAGGAAGCAAACATACTTCTTGATCTTCAAATACAAATCCTGAATAAAATAATTCTTTCAAGCTAGAATTTATCATTATTATGAGATGAACTTTAATTGTGATAAAGTTAAAGTCTTAAGGAAACTTCAAGGCTTCTTAATGAGATAAAGTCACTCAGGAAAGGGGCATTTGGAACTCCTCTCTCATGTTAGAAACTTCTCAGCAGCAAACATAATGAAAATAAAGAAATTACTTTTACATTTCTATTTATATAGTTCCTTCTCTTCAATGAAGAACTTAAGTTGAATAAAAACTAGTGGTGCTAAAACATCACATACTTTCTTGCCCTATTTTCAAGCAAAATTACGTGAAAAGTACTGCATTTTTTTTTAAATCTCTATCTTTAATACTTTAGATGCAGGAAGACTGAAAAAATTTTGCACTTTTGCAATTTTTGAAAAATCAGGGTTTTCAACAAACATGATACCTGCACCATTCTCTTAAACGACCTTCACACTATTCCAACAATAAAATTGAATCAAAAATGATGGATACATTTTTTTGAAAAATTGGATAATGTCCCAGGAACTTAATGTAAAGTACCCCCCAAAATAAAACATCAGTTTCAAATTCAAAGGGCTATGACATCAGCCAGATCGATTGAGGAATGTATTTTTTGGAGAAAATTGGCGGAACGGTTTAGCCGCTAGCGTTGTTCACAAACGAACAGACTTTTTGCAGTCATTCAATTTTTTGGTATCAAGGACCCACAAAATATGGATTTAGGCTTCACCACATGTTAGAGGATTTTTTCTAGGATTTATGTACTTTTTCATTATTAGGGCCCTGTAATACAAGTTTTTCTAACGAAAATTTTTTCACACATTATGTAACCATCTTTCTACTACATAACAAGGAAGTAATAAAAAATATAGAATTAAAAAACTGAGAATTTAATAAATCTTTAAATGACACTAAGGAAATCTACTACCAAAGTTCCACATTGGGGCTGGAGCAATTCATAGGTTTTTTTTTTCATATAAAACAAGGCAAAACACCTGCACTGAAGATAACATTGTAATCAAAACAATGCTCTTTTCTAATGCTTTCAAATATATACATCATTATATTTTGATATTTAATTTGTTACAAAATAACACTACACTAAAAAGTAAAAAGGAAGATAGCATTTGGATTAGTGTCCGTAGTTGACCGACAGTATCTCTGTTTTACCTATAACATAAAAAACGCTTGCTCGTGTTTGTTTCTATAGAAACATTCCACAAATCACATCTCATAAAACTCCATCCTAAATATTCATTAATGTGTCAACAATACATGCTAGTTCTCAAAGGAAGGACAACAGGGTATTTATAACAAAATACAGTACAAATGATTAAATGTTTATGCATTTTCTCTAATTCTTACAAATAACAACAGAATTTTATTCACAAAAAATTATGAATTTTATCTCAATTTCCTCTCCTCTTCCCCTGGCATGGTTGTTTCCCCATTGGTTAAACCAGTTTCATCATCTTCATCCTCATGATAATGTAGAGATATTTCTGAGTCCCGGCGCACTTTTTTAATAAGTGGGACATTGTCACTATCATTACTGCTATCATCACTAGGACATGTCCTTTTCCTTAAGGACACCTCACTTGCATTAGGGGACTGTCCTTTATTCCTTGCCTCATGGTCCGAGCTCTTAATGTTATTTCTCAGTTCACTGTCACTCCCTACATCATTCCTATCATTGTCCCCTTTCAAATCCTCACTCTCATCCTCGCCAATATCATCTGCATCCAGTTTTAAGATTAACTCTTCAGAATCGCTAGAGGAATCGTGGTTGCATTTTGGGCGTTGCCACCCCCTGGGTTGGGGAGCTGAAGCGGGTGGACTATGAGGGTGGACATTCATAGATTCGTCGGATTCGTCGAAAGTCCTTATCTGGTGGTCCTGAGGAGAACGGGGTCGCACATGTTCAGGTGTGGCAACATCACACGACACACTGTCCTCCTCCAAAGCTGGGCGAGGGCTCTTTCCACTGGCCTGCCTCTTTGTCCGCACCTCCCCACCTTGCTCCTGCACTGCCTCGGTCTCTAACTGTGACCTTGGGGAAGGAGTCCTGGCCTGCTGAAACGGTTTGGTCCTCTGACCCCAACCCCGAGCTTCATCTGAACCTTTCTCTTGAGCTCCATTGTGGCATAGAGTAGACCGGGATGCATCGCCATTGCCCAGAGCATCTGGGCGCTGCTCCAATGAAGATAAGTTCCCTGATTTCAAGGAACTGTTCTCCTGCTGCAGGAGTTGCACCGCTTCCTTCGATTTGCGAAGTTCTTGCTGAAGGTAGTAGATAGTGCTTTGCATGCCTTCCACATCTTCATCCAGGTCCTGAAGGAACTCATCAAGTTCTGTAACATTGGATAGAACAATCCTTTAAGGTTCTTTAATGAAATTGTACAATTTCATTAAAAATTATTTGAGACACAGAACCGAGGCTAAATACTGTACCCACATGTATGGTGAGTTGCAATTAAAGAATAATAAGATACAACAAACTGATATGCACATCAAGACAGTTGGATATTTATCTGTCGTTTTTTCTAACAATGTTTTTGCAAGTTTTGCAGACACAGATTCTACGTTACTTAAATTTTCTTCAAAATAGCTCAAGTTTTGCTGTCAATGTCTCATTTAATTGAATCATTTCACCACAACTTCTCAAATATCAACAACAAACAAGTAGATTGTGATACATCCAATGATTTTACAAATATTTTCCTACCAAATTTATTATTTATAATTCATATCTGTATATGAATAGAGTTGGGAAACAAATAGCTCTTTTCTCAGGAATTGGACATAACATATTGGATAAATAAAATGGTGCCTGATTAGACCCAAATACCCCCAGTCAATTATGCTTCGTTGAAAAATTTTACCCATCACTGTTCATATATTTTTCATCAGTTTAAGCAATCAATGTTATTTAATTGCATGATTATAAATAAGAAAATTTACGCTAAAGAAAAAGCAAATTCAATACAAAAAGAAATAAGGATACATTCACATAACTTATTTACAAGACAAAAACTTCAATCAATATAATCTTGGATTCTTAATAAAAATTATTTAAAATAGGTTTATCATGAATAATCTTTACCAGATTGGGATTTCTTTACTTCTTCACTAAAACTCTTCTGCAAGGCAAGATCCCCTTCCAGTTTTGCCAATCGACCACTTGATATCATCTGGCCAAGCTCCTCATTTTCTTGATACAAGAGCCGACACTTTGCCATCAGCCGCTTCCCTGTATTGCTGCACATACACATACAATCACTGCATTAAATTTCATCATTTAACTAAATCAATGCAAGCTCACATGCCAGATTTCAGAATATGAATATCAAAAATTAAAGAAAACTTCTATTCATTGAACATGTTAATGTAAATGTATGTGTATATGTTTGTATATATGAATGTTGGTTAACCTGTATAGAAAAAATCTTTGCCTTTAAATAAATTTGATGAATCAAATTTTCTTTTCTTTAAATGTTGATAAAATATGGCATAGACTACTATCTTGGTAGAAAAAGATCACATGGATCACAAAACTCTTTAACACCTACACTACTACTTCTCCTGGGTTTCTCCATCATCCTCCACAAAAAAACAGTTAAACTGGTGGGGACCATCCACAAATTATATAATGCAAATTTGGAGTATTTTGAAAACCCCTGCTCCCCCAGTAAAGTGTGGTTGAATCTTCAGTTAAAGAATTACATCACATGACAACACCCTCCCATTTACAATTATTAAAAATAAATTAAATAATAGGAAACATTGTACATTAATTTTATTTGTTAAATAACAAAATTTATGATAATGAAACTCAGAAGACGTTGGTGATACTGACTGCACCTAGCAATAAGATTGGGAACAATTTTTCAGTGAAAGAAGGATGCATATGCGTGACTATTTCTGATAAGTTGTGCACAGGCCACCATGGGTGAAAGTCTACTGCATCAATTTAACTGGATTCTCAAATTATTACGGATCAGTTTTGAATGTTATGGGCATATGATATGACTGAACAAAAGGAATTATTTCAACGAAATTTTAAAAATTAATTAATATCAGCTTTTTGTAACACTAAACAAACACCTCCCTATCCCTTTGAAATGTAGTGTAATGCTGCCTCAAATCCCCCCCCTCTGCACCTCTTCGGTGTTACATAAATTGTTTCATATCCCAACATGTATATTAATAAAAACATTCTGGGAAACTCAATTTTTTTGTGAAAAAAGGAAAATAAAGAGAAAAGAAACAAACATGTTTGGCAAATTATTGCTGATTTTATTGCCCACAAATTCATTGATTTGTAAAACTTCAATTCTTTTACCTTCGCAAAAATGATCGTAAAGCTGCTAACACCTTTACAATTAGTTAATTTCAACTAATGAGGAAATGGTGTCAGTAGTAAGAAAATTTGATATTGATATCATGGACACATGGATTATTACTGCCATCTACTCTCAACATGAAAGCATCCATTGTTTTTAAACTAACTCATTTTGAAAATACAAAATCTTTATTCTTTGATTCCAAATGCTCAAGTTATTTTAAGAAATTTAACCCCAGATCTCAGTGCCGTGCCCTGCCCTGCCATGAGGTTGCTGCTTCAGTAAAATATGCACCAGAGCCCACATTGCTCCCAAGGAAATCAGGCATTTAAAATCCCAGCTAATAACTTTTTTTTCAATCTAAATTTTGCAGTTTCCATAAAAACCTTACAGGAAACTTACAGCTTGTTCTACTACTCTACATTTATAATCTTGCTGACAAATTTTTATTTCCTGCAAATATCAAATAATATTGTTTAGCAGAACAGCCTGAAAATTTTCAGTGAAACAATCCAAGACACCACAAAGATTCCTTTGAACAAATAAAGAAATTTTGAACCTGTCTGGTGTGAACTTCCAAGCACTCAGTTCATTCTGGGTTTCCTCCAGGCGCGCCCGTGTGGTGAGCAGCTCCTGGCGCAACCTCTGCAGGAGCAGGTTCACTGCAGGGTCCAACAATGCAGAACGCAAGGCAGCAGCCCCAGGTGCCTGGGCAGCCTTCAGCTCCGCAATTTGGTTCTGCAATAACATCCCATCACACTCAGAAAAAGATATTGCATCAGACTTCATAAATTCTTCTTTTCTGTTACAGTCAGACACAAGTAATTTGTTTGCAAATTATTGATTGCGGAGAAGACTATTTCAAAACAATTTACTACAATTACCAAACTTGTTTTTCAATAACGATATTATTTCCTGAGATGCAAAAGTGGTGACAGCATAGACTTCTCCAATTATTTGCAAGATATATAAAATCATAGATAATTGCAAAGTATTTCATAAATCTCCTGTAACTATGCTACTATTAATTCATCAATCTCCTGTAAAAGCCTTTTATCTAACTTCTTGAAACAGCACTTACTGACATTTTCTAAAACACAGATCAACAGAAATTAAACCTTGTTGCCACATAAACAGCCAGGACTACAAACATACTTGCCAAATTGATTTTTACATTTTGGCAAGTACTGTGATGCTGGTGTAACAAATGACGCTGTACTATGAAGACATCACTTCTGAACTTTGAGGAAAATGTCAGATTGAAAGCTTTATCCTCTTATTTTTCTGAATAAATTCAAACTGGCACAGGACTACCTACAGCCATTCCTTCAAATCTTGGTAAAAACTGTTACAAAACCTATGCAACTGACATCAAACAAATTGTTGTGAAAAATTTCTCCAGTTTTACATACATCAACTCTCACCCCCATAAATCAACATTGACCACAAAATTTATACACCACACAGATAATGTTGTAGAACACTATATTTGGAGAACATTTCAACCAATACCTAAGTTTACTTTCTGTCACTGTAAATTTAATTCTTCCGATATTGTGTTTGATTAAAAAATTCTATTTTTCCACTTTTTCTTCACTATTGTAACTCAAAGTTAATTGAATTAGACTATTGGAATACTGTACAAGAGTATCATTCTTTCAAGCAAAAATTCGAGATGGTTTGAACAATTTTACAATTTTTAAATTTTACAATTTAAACAAGTTTACAATTTTTGGCTCACACATGAAAACTAATTTATCAAAACAGATCATTTAAATTTTTTGTATCCTTTTAAAGTTGTCTTCCTAGATCATTTAGTAAAACAAGGAAAAAAACAACAAATGTTTCCATACAGTACTCTTGGATTTATTCATGGATTAAACAGTTTTGATACTTTCTTTCACATACTTATTTCATTAAATAAGAAACTATTTCATATCCTTTATTTCCTGTCTCATCATCTGTAAGTATTAGTAAGAATAGCATGTATACAATTTCATTCTAAACATTCAATTTCATTTAATACATTGATGCCAAAAATGTGTTGAGGTATTGATACTGAACAATATACCCCTTTTTAATTGTAATTATTTAACCAAACCATTCTTAATGAAAACTAGTACAAGGTTTAAAGGCTGTTTAAAGACTGTTGGCACTTGCACTTCAATTTAATTACTGTCCATGTTTTTAATTTTACCTACAATTGCAGAACTCTGCTCTACATCTAATTTTTGATAGAAGTAAGGTAGTACTAACATACTTGCAATTCCAATTTTTACATTTTGTGAGAGTGTTGTGATGGTGAAACACATGGCACTATTCTGTGAAGACATTTCTTCTTCAACCTGTGAGGAGAAATATCTGTTTGGAAGCTTTATCCTCTTGTTTTTCAGAATGAATTCATCACTAGTAGGACTATCTAGAGCCATCCCTTCAATTATTTCTTAGCAAATACAGTTATAGATATAGCTGTAATTATCACAACAATTTTATTACACAAAAGTTGGAAATTATACATTTTTACATTCTTGCAACTGATAAAAATTCTTTGGTTTTATTATAATCTTATCATAAATTATGTGCAAGATTTTCTTTTTTGTGGCACACTTATTCAAACTGTGATTCCAATTAATATAATTAAATAATAATAATAATAATAATAATAATAATAATAATAATAATGATAAATTTCAAAAAGTTTTTTTATTATATGTACCCAAATGTAAAGTTTGACAGTTGCTGATTTTAAAATACAAATAAACAAAAATTTTTACTTAAATAGCACTGCCTCGTTAACAATGATTAAACATTTTTCAGAATTTGAGAAAGGGAAGGATGCTAGTTAACTTGAAAAGCAGCTGACAGGCAATAATTTTTTCCATTCTTATTGTTAACGGCAATGTTATTCAAGAACATCAAAATTAAATTAACCTTTCAATATTTAAAGTGATAAGATGAAATTTGGATTTTTACAAATAAATCATATTTATCACTTAACTGACTACATGAACACAAGAACTGGTAGATTTAAAACTGTGACAAACAAATATAACTATTGAAAATATTCCTACAAGGTGATTTCAATTACTTCTGCTGCTCTGACACACAATTTTGTGTGCAAGTGTGAGAGAGGAGTGAGAGTGAGAGAGTGAGAGAGAGTGAGAGTGTGAGAGTGAGAGAGAGAGTGAGAGAGAGAGTGAGAGAGAGAGTGAGAGAGAGAGAGTGAGAGAGAGAGAGTGAGAGAGAGAGAGTGTGTGTGTGTTTTTGTGTACTTTATCTCTCTGATCCCAAGCAAATTTTTTCTATTCCATACCTTAAAATGTATATTCATCTAGTACTTATTAAATTCACACAATGGAGAATGGAAATAAAATATCTAAAAGGGGTATCCATAAATTCCTTAATGCAAATATGGAGTATTTTGAATATCTTCACTCCCCTCTAAAGCGTGCTTCAACTCCCTTAATTAATTACGTAACGCTTGCAGCACCACCCCCTTACAACTGAAAAAATACATTATGTAATATTAAAAAAAATTGTATTATTTAAACTGTGTAATATACCAATATTTTTTATTTAATATATATTTAATTCAGAATTAGTTGATGATGCTGACTATACTCTGCAATAAGATTGGGGAAAATTTTTGATTGAAGGAAGGAAAGATGAGCAAGAAAATTTTTGACTTGCCACGTACAATTTTTTCCCATTTAATTGGATACAGAATATACATAGAATATGGGCATAGGTAAGTTTTGAATATAAGCTTCATAATTTAACATTTAATGAAAAAATACTTCCATGTATGTAACAATTTATACATTGTAACTTTTTAATTTATTAATATTAAAAAAATTAATTCTTTAATTTTTTAATGCTTTAGAATAAGACTGAATAAAAGAAATTATTTCAGCAAATCTTGAAACATTAACAGTTACTGTTCATTAGACCTGTATCACACATTGCAAGTACCTAGTGATTATCAAATTCTTTTTATCCTACAATTCCCTTTAATATCACAGAAATTTCATTAGTGCCATGCAGGTCAGTAAGATACAAGTCACCTCCTCATTTTGACCACTAGAGAAAGATATACTCCTTCAGAAAAATTAAAAAACTAACGTCTTCAAAATAATCTCTATTTCAATAGAACTATTGAATAAGGGTAACAATATACAATTCCTTAATACAGTATTATGCTTAAATTTGATTAGAGATGTATTCTTGTGACTCATTACCTGTATACTTGTCATTTCAACGGGCATAAACTTACACAAATGTCACTACTTGGCCCTTCTCAGTGCAATCATCACTATCACCCAGCTTGTAACACCATGCCATCCTCGCTACTATCTCAAAACACAAAGCAGTCGAACGTAAGTTACCTGTACCCCCTACAAAACTAATCTAATCATTTTACTGTTGAACAACAATATCTTCAATAAATGTGTCATGGCATTCCTGGAAAGGAATTCCAAATATGCTGAGCACAGTTTAAGGTATGTACCATAAAGTACAGTTAATGGTGTATAGCATTGGACTAAATGTATATAGCATTATAATAATAGTTATTTCCAATTCATAATTTGTCCAATTCTACGACAAGTAAAATGCCTCACCTGAAATAATAAACAAAACTAGGGCTGGAATAAAACAAACTTTTAAAAGATAAAAAAAATCCGATTTTTTGATTTAAATCAAATTTTTTAATTGTATTAGATATTTTTGATATAAACCAAAATTGTTAAGAGATTTTCTTATTCTTCATTACTTTAAAAGCAGAAAAAGTTCATTAAAACTTGTTTCTAAATTTATCAATAAATTATACTTTTATTGATAGAAAAAGATACTATTTATGAGGGGTACAGAGCAATACCACCCTAACCCACAAAATCTTAAAATTTGTATTACTTATAGTTTCGTGAATTTGAAACACTTTCTGTGGGTTCACATCACCGAATAAGCTTGAGGCACCATGATTTAGAAAAAAACCCTTCACTGTTCAAAGAAATTTTATCGTTTTTTGTGCAATACCCCCTGATCAATAAGTATATAAGAAATATAAAACATTCTTTAGGTCACATTGGTAATTAAGTTTTTTTATCTGAATATTTTTTTATTTTACAAATATTTAAAATACAAACAAATTTTCAAATATTACAAATAATAAATCATGGTTTACATCTTTAATTTTTTAAAATAATAATTTGATTTAAGTCATACCATACCATCAGCCTTACATAAAACTATGATAATTTAATTTTCACTCACCACATACTCCTGCATCTCCTGCTCCTTGGTGGCCAGCCTCCGCACCAGAACTTTCTCCCGATGGGTCGACTCCAGATGCTGCTGCTTGGCTCGTTCCTCGCTGTCACGCAGGCTGGCCAACTCAGCTGCAAGCAAACACTCCGTGTCCAACCCAAGCTGCTCAGAGGAAGCCTCCGCCAACAGTACTGCAGCGTTTTTTTTATACAAAAAGGAGAGAGCCGAAATATATCTCGGCTTCCTGGGAAGCAATGCGTTACCCTGGAGAGCAGGCAAGCCCTGTCTACGCTGGCCAGGAGGGGAACACATCGCGGGCAGCTCTGCAGCGCGCCGGCAACCGGCAAACAACGGCGCATAATGCGGACAACTAGTCGAAACAGGGGAGAAACTTACTTTCTTGCTGACGCCTATCACATTGAGCACTACACTCTGCACAAGGCACAGCCCCATGCATCAAGAATGAGCACAGAGCCCATTTTGAAGAACACTGATGAATATTCATTTATTATTTCCGCTGAAACACTACTTTCAATCACCACACACTTCACAACATGCACACTTCTGTAACTTTTTCCATTTCTTTTTCTTCCACTAACTTGATGCACCATCACGTCAAACAAAATCTTCTGGTAGAGACAGCACGACACACTCGCAATTGGTTTACTTTATCCAAATGCATGTGCACACTCAAGCCAATACAGCAATAATAATACAAAAATGATTATAAGTTGATGTTTAACCGTTAATGGGTGAAAACACATGCATACATAGATAACAAGAAAAAATGACTTTTAAGCATTAGCAATAAAATTACGATATCAAAAAATGCTACTTTCAGAAACACACATCTCAAAATATTTGGTCTTTTCCTGTCCCAGTAGTTGCCAAAGCATATTTATCTTCATTGTATTTCTTTCATTCACCTTTTTGACATCTTTTATCCTTTCCACACCTCCCTACATGAAGTATGAATTTCACAAAGAATTCAAACATAAAAACCTTTGATTAATGCTTTGCCCTTGGCCCAAATATAGAAGTTAAGTCATCTAAAAGAATGCATACCATTGTATTTAACATCAGTCTTTTATACAAATACTCAAGAACACATGAAGAGGAAATGGTTACAAAATCCGTTAATAGGCCATCAAAAAACACTTTAACTAATAAAGTGATAAAGTTTTCTAGATTAACACATCACTGAGAAACAGAAGCTGTGTTTTTCCCGAGGCTCAACGAATTTTTTGGATTTTTTACCAATGTTTATTTTTAAGTACTACCAATAATTGTTGTGAAAACTTAATTCTTGATTATTGTGCCCCTTGGTAGACCTAATGCCTTCCACTTGAAGTGCAAGATGAAATCAGGTAAGAACCCTGAACTGCCGTGCAGCAAGCAGGCTGGCCATCTGCAGGAATATTCTGATCTGGGTGGTATATGATGAACGATGGATCACAGAAGGAGCATATTGCCAACTATGAACTTCCAACAGAAGTACTAGCAGTCTTTCTTTCTGTAGCCTTTAAGCATCCACTGATGTTCACTTCTTAACACAGCTGAGGAAGATAAATTAACTAAAACCTTTACCTAGCTTTAAAAGGAAATTTCACTCGCTGGGTGAAGAGTAAAAATGCACAGCACTATCTGAAATTTTTCATCACATGATGGTCACTGGTCACTGATCACCACAACACATCACTGGATAAACAATGATAATTACATACAAGACATACATATAAATATGCATGCAATATCATTTCTAAAACTAAAAGAATACTTAAAAGACATTAGTGGTAAAACAATACTTCAAAGAAAGGTCTTCAAATACTAAAACAAGCCCACTTAAAAACCAATTTCAGCATAACTTCAGTTGAGCAAAGTAAATGAGAACTTCATTTAAAAATTTGATTGATCAATCTAGAACTTTCACAGGTCTCCTTAACTCGTGAAGCTAATTAAAATGCACAATATAAGTTAAGAGATGAATGTGAAATGCTCAGTCTGATCATTGCTCAGTAAATTTGAAACCTGGACAAATACCCAAATAATTTCCACAATATTGCTAATGTCATGCAACATGAGAACTTGTGAGATATGCTATTAACAGTTAACCCCTCTCTGAAATGATTTATCACTTTAATTGATGTTGCACTTATCACAAACCCTTAGAAATCCCTACTCAATTATTTCATTCATTCCAGAGAGAGAAAGAAAAAGAGAAAAAACCACAGCACTCAAACAGAAGCTGTGATTTATATTATTTTGAACAGAAGCAAACAATTTTAACACAGTTATGATGATGGTTCCACAGGCAGGGGGTTAAGAGAAGAAACTTCTTCACAGTATTAACCACAGCACATATCGTTGACACGTCACCCTGCATTTAACTGGATGAAAGATGATGAAGGTACCTCACAAAACACACCTTTCCCAACAGAAATGTAAGTGAATTGGTAATGTAAGTGCTTTGATATGACACTCAGTTCAACGCTCGAAGGACACCAGAGAAGCTGCCCAGTTGAACTTCATGTCACTTCCTGGCCACTGCTGGGAAGCTTTTTATATAGTACTGGCTAATATGCAGGAAACAAAATAACTTGAGTAGTCACCCAACGCCCACGAGGTGGTGCGCGAGGTTGGGAAGCAACAGTGAGCTAACACTACTACCTTCTTGAGACGCAGCCTGGGTTTCAAGTATGTCCACATAGGAGTCCAGTTCCCTCCAGTTTCTCAATAATTCATCCCGGCTAATATTCTCGAGCTGCTGCTCACTTAGTTTCACCCGACGACCGAGGCGGTTGTGGATCCCAGCAGGAGGGGGAGCTGACACAGTACTGCTTTCCTCTGCCATCCTGTCAACCTACAAACAAAGAAATTCGTTTCTATTATAGGTTTTCAAAACAAAACGGAATGAAATAGAAATTTACTAATTTAAAAAGTACTTCCAATTTTCACATTTGCATCAAAACAAATTCATCAACACAATAAAATTACTTGTATTAATTATACAAATAACGCAATTTTACTTTAAGCAATTTAACTTTCAACAAAAAATACAGCATTTTAGTCCGGAAGGTCAATGGAGTCCTTTGCTCTGAGGCTTGATCAAGATTGAGAGATAACCGACGTAAAGACTGAAATCAAAACAATTTTTGAAACAAATACTAGTATATAGCACAAAAAGTCCACAATGTAATAATTATTATCAAAGCAGTTTTTATCAATGATTTCGTCCTCTCGTTACAAACATATTCGTCATGAAGTAAGGGACATGTTTCAGGTCTCCGCAAATTCCTGTCCCACTTACTGAGAATACCACAGCTACACTTACAAGTAATGTAAACTAAAAAGATGTAATAAATGGATCACACAACACATACCGCCTTTCTCCAGGATGTCAAAATGACTAGTAATGAACAAACATTTAATAAAATCGATGCCCTCCATTCACGAAATGGCCCTACACTTGCACCGAGTGGACGCGTTCCTTTGCCACAGTCAGGCAGTCGGATAATACGAAGAATAATTTTAATCGAAGATCATTCTACAACGACTGGGTTATCTACCAAAATCTATTTTGTATTATTTTAATACGTTTATATCAAATTGTTGTAATACTTACAAAATAAATCTGACTTAGGATCACTAAATTCTTACTTTAAAATCTTCAAACGTCATGATTGTCCATGAAGCACGATTAGAGGGCGGTGCGCGGTGTCTTGGAGCCGGCTTCGCTAGAGGAAGGGGAGAGGAACGACTTATGTCGCTTATGTCTGAAGTACCGCGCAAGTGTATGTACATACTCGTGGTAGTGTGATAGTGAATTTTAAATTACGAATGTTTTGGGGTATGTTGGGGGCAAAATAATTGTACATGTTATCAAGACGGATGCATCCCAGATAAAATAAAGAAATGGTAAGCATGGATGCGATATTAAGTAAAATAATGAAAATTTGTCTAATAGTACTGTGTGTTTACTGTGTATACTTTAATAGCTCTGTAAGAGGGAAACCTTTTCATGTTTTTCAGTTGCCTCTGTCACTATTAAGAACAGCCCAAAACCATCCAATGGTTAGTACTTACAGGTGCTTTTATTTATATTGTATTATATGACACAAGTTCAGTTGTATTTTTTTTTCTATTAAAGCTTGTAGAATTAAAGAATGGAGAGACGTACAATGGTCACTTGGTGAGCTGTGATAACTGGATGAATATTAATTTACGTGAAGTAATTTGTACATCTCGAGTAAGTAAAAGTGTTAGTAAAGTCAGTTGGACAGTTTTGAGGTTACAATAACAAACTTCATTTCAATTACACAGGATGGAGATAAATTTTGGAGAATGCCAGAATGTTATATAAGAGGAAGTACTATAAAATACCTAAGAATTCCAGATGAAGTTATTGACATGGTAAAAGAAGAAACTGTAGTCAAAGGAAGAGGTAGAGGCGAAATGAAAGGTCGAGGTGGTCAGGCACAGAGAGGAAGAGGTGGCGGCCGAGGTATGAATTATTTTTAAATGAGATTAGTTTTCTGGAAAATATATCAAGATAATTTTATATTCAAATATGGTAGATCCCGTCATAACCATCACCCATGAGACCAGGATATGGTTGATTCAAAAACACTCAGATAAACAGAGGAATAATAAATAATGAATAAAAAAACAAATGAATTATATATATATATATATATATATATATATATATATATATATATATATATATATATATACACACACACACACACACACACACATATACACATTCACATCATAAACACATAATCACAAAAAATAATCATTCAATCAAAACCAGTTTGTACATTTTGAGAAAATAGAGTCTGTTTTCTTTCATAACTTGGAAGCCAATCTAGTTATTGACATACATTTTATGTGTATGCGGAAATAAACATAAAAGGAATTTTTAAATTTGGTTTTTGAAAAATGCATTTTTTTTAACCCAGATGCTTTCTATTCTAAGTACTTTTTTAACTTTTCGCAATCATCATCAGAACTGAAAATATGTAACAAAATTTTATTTTATTTCTGCACTTCATGTATTTAATTTTAATTTATCTTCTTCAAGTTGTTCGCAGTTTATGTTTTGCAGTAAATTTTCATCTCGATATGTTATGTAAAATATAACCCAATGAATTATACGATATCAAGACAATACTATGTTATTAATTATTAATTGCTAATTACTATATGGGTATATGGAAAGATGGAAGGAAATCTTTCTAATTTTTCCCACTGTACAATTTAGTGTAATATTAAGACTGGATTATTGGATCAGTTCCTATAAATAATAGAAGAGGATAATCGATTTTCATTATAGTTGGAAAAGTAGTGTAGATGCAGTGTGTATTAGTATGTACATGTTAGTGTCATTTAAGTAGTTTAGTGTAAGCGCATTGCAGAGTTCTTCATTCCTTTTTGTAATCTTTCATTTAAAAACTTATTATTTTTTCCAGGAACTTTTGGAGGTCGTGGTGGACGACCTGCGCCTCTTGGTCGGGGGGGTATAGGAAGAAATCCAAACAATAAGATGAAAAATAAGTGAAATATTCATCATTGTGTGTGTGTTGCTTTTATTTATAAGATAGCAGTGTATCTTTGGTCAGTTTCTCCCCTCTGAAGATTTATTTGTTTTCAGAATATTCAGTTGTCTTTAGAAGTTTATAAAAGGCCAGCAATTGAAGTATCTTTAGTTACAGATTTCATTCAAATGTTTTTTTAAATCATATGTAAAATTAAATAAGCCATTGGCACACATCAAAAGTAAATTTTTTCCCTTACCTCGTTTCCCAAGTAATACTGACTCTTTCATTGAATTTATGGAAGACCATTTTGCTGTGGAGTTATTGTGACCTGTGCAAGGACTATGCCTCATCTATGATCAGACAAGAAGAGATAATTTCAGAATAAGGAATACATGTTATATAGGGTGAGTCACGTATGTTATTGCAATGCAGGTTTCACGTAAGTGCATGAGGGAATGGGGCTAATTGATACATGTATTCATTTCTAATTTTTTCACTTGTGTTTTACGAGATATTGAGGTAACTTTCTTTCTTTCAAATGGTGCTAAACAGGTTTTTTAGTCTATCACGGTATACATAAAAAGTCGAATCCAATGATATACATATTGTCATATGTTAGAAAACATTTTTTTTAGCGATTTTAATTTTTTTGCCACTCGAGTTTAACGGATATTTTGAATGGATAACAGTCCGCCACCCAAGGTCTCGCAGCATTCCCCTGTTAATATGTGCTCAGGCAAGGAAATCTGAACACAAAAAAAATCAAAATTACTAAAAAAATAATGCTTATCTAATGTATGACAATATGTATATCATTGGATTTGTCTTTTTACACTTGTCATTATAGATTAAAAACTATCTCATAACAGTTATCTCATAAAATACAAGTGATAAAATAGAAATTAATTCATGTATTAATTATTCCCAGTCCCTCATGCATTTCCGAAAAAATTACATTACAATAACTTCAACTGTTCAAAAACTACAGGAGGTGCTAGTTACGTGACTCACCCTAAAGAACATTTTTGTGAAACAGCTGGAAATTGTGTTTAAACTAGTGGTCTACTGCAACAAAAAATTCTACTGAACAAAACAATACTAAATGGTTTTCCAAGAAGTAGCACACACACTGCTTAAGCACAATAAATAAAACAATCTTATATAACACTGCAATAAATTAAAATAAAAAAAGAAATTTTCATGAGTACTACAGTCACATAGTATTTGTAGTACAGTAAAATCTGTAAGCCGGAAACCTGCCTTAACTGGAAAATTTCTCCAGCCCATGAAAGTAAATGGCACTTTACACAGCATAAAATGGAACCTCTCCAACACAGAAAAAAGAACAGGTCTTTGCAGGGAATAAAATCTTCATCAAACGGAATTCTTGTGAATTTAATGCAATTTACAGGGAAACACGTGATGTTCTTATTGAAATGAATGCATCTGCAAGCCTGTTTTAAGTTCTCTAGCCCTGTGCACATGATTTAGTCGTGGCAGTCAGACTTTGAGGGAGAGGGGCTTCACTTGTCAGTGTAGAATTTGAACTTGGGGTCGCTTGTCTTTCAAAGCATAGGCCGTAGGGGAATTCCCTCTCTCCCAACACTCTGAGCGTGGGAAGGTGTATGGACATGGCTTCTATTCACAAGTCTCCCTGCCCTATGTTGAAAATCAAAACTCCTCAACTATAATAGATATGCATTGCCCAAGGCCATGCAAGTGCATCAGAAAGTCATAGTTCTGGGTGGTGACACATTTGCGTTAAGTCAGCAAACAATCCAAATACAGCCACTAACACTAAGCAGGAAGGTGATGTGACTTTTTAACTCAGATGTCAATGAAGAGTGTTTAATATTCATTTATTGGTGGTTCCTTCCATAAATACATTATATGTTAATGCATTTTGATAATTATAATAAAGTCATATAATTTACTACTTTCAGGACAGACATATAATTACCACAAATGTCATAAAATAACCTTGCATAAATCAAAAACCTCCCTAAACCGGATCTTTTTTGTATCTCATTCAATTCCAGCCTAAACAGATTTTACTGCATGACATAGCATACATAGTGGTGGGGTTACTCACTGCAGCAGTTCTTTACATGCTAAGAATATCAAAGAAGTTGCTGTTCCATAACACAACATATGCAGAGCAAATATTTAATAGCACATGGCCTCTTCCATTGAGTCTTGCTGTGCATCACATCAGATATGTCCTAAGCAGTGATGCACCGAGTGTGAGAATACAATTGGTAAGTGCTTCATGAGGATAGGTGGAATAATACAATCCAATATTTAAATTTTTTTTGTTAAAGTTTATACTGTTCGTTTTCTTCACCCCCACCCCCACTCAATGAATTCAATTACCTGGATATGAAATGAAACTCTAAACACCTCACACATGGTTGGAGACTGAATTGTTTTCTTTCAATTTCTTTGCGCATTGAAACAGTGGCGAAGTTTAAGTTGGTGTCACCCGGGGCATAACTAATAGTGTCACCCCTCCCCCTGAAATAAATATAAAAATATCTTTATAAGAATAGTTTACACACTATTTAATAAAAATACAAGTATATTTGCACAATATTAAAGATAATTTGTAGATTATTTTATCAAGATTAACGATAAGATAAAGTGATCACTGAAATCTAGACTCTTGGATCACTGATGAATTGGTGCTCACTGCTTATAGTTTCACATTTTACTTTACATTATTTTTCTTTGCTTTCTTAGTGTATATGATTTAATTGCATAACTTCAATTAATGTGTATACATAATTTTTAATAAATCATTAAAATTATATAATTTTTGTCACCTGGGGTGTACCTCCCCCCATGCTACTCCACTGCATTGAAAGTTATATTGATTTTGAAATTGATATAGAGTGGGAGGAAATAGGTGAGGAGCAAATTTATTAAATGCATCAGCTAGTCTTGGTACAACAAAGTACAGACTTTCTCCTATTATCTATAACCATTATGTAAAATTATAATTATATTTAAGCAAATTATGTTCTAGCACTTCAGCTATCATGTGCAAAACTTTTTATCCCATCACTGCTTGATAGAGCACTCCATGTCTTTTTTTTCTAATATCATGTTCTCACTTTATTTGTAATTGATCTTTTTGTTGCATAGAAGACTATAGTATGCTGAGAAATGCTAAATCTGTGTGAATGACATTTAACAATATTTGTTGCAATAGCAGCAATGCTCAAAAAGTTTCTGAAGCTGTAAAAACTTTCATCATCGTAAATTTCTCACACTGCTAACTTTGCAGAAAATAATATTTAGTGAGAGAACATGGTTTAGATATTTTTCCTGTATTATTTATATTATAGATATTGAGATACACCATACTATGTTGCATAACCGTTTCTATACAATTAAAGCCTATCCTCAGAAAGGAAAGTAATGTTGATTTTAACACGGATGCTAAATGAATTAATTACCATTTGGGCTGTATAATTCTAAAAGACTAAATGGGCACCCCTGTAACCAGTATTGTTTCTCAGCTTCGGGATGAATGATCCCCATCTCAACCAACGTTGAGTTTTCTGACTGAAGTTGACAGCACTGCACAGCCGTAACGTACACCACCCGCCTCTCCCCGCACCCCGCTGTGGAGTATCAAGCAACAGTGCGCGATTATAGTATTATACTCTCTGAGTACCAGTATAGTCCAGTCTGGAGATGTACTGAACTAGAGCTACAACAGCACATACTTTCTCGCGACATTACGTTATCGTTATGAAATGTTTTAATTTCTGCCTTTCTTATGCTTCAAATACCACTCTTTAAGTAGTAGAAGTGTGAAATATATATATATATATATATATATATATATATATATATATATATATATATATATATATATATATATATATATTTCAAAATTTAAATGAAAATATATTTGTGGCATTGAATTCAATGTATTCACGAACATATCCGATATTATAAAGCGTATTTTAGCTTTTAAATATTCCGCATAAGCAGAATGCAAGAAAGTAAAATAATGAAAAGTTAATAAATACGATTCACCGGCGGCGGCAGGTGTTGCGTTCGCCACAGCGCGTTGTTGCCAGTTTATTTGGAATGTACATTTTACAACGCAGTAACACTGATTGCTTTTCCCAGCAAATGTAAATAGTTCGAAAAATATATAATAGTAATCAATAAATACTATAGTATTGTAATGTTATCCAATTCTGCTTCTTTTTACATTAATTATATATTACTCCTTGTCTGAACATGTAATGCTAAATGCTCCATACGTTTTCACAGATAAAAAAAACTCCCCAAATTCTCATCGAAGAACAAACGTTATGTTGCCATCTTTTGACGTGAAATAAAAATATAAATAAATAAATGAAACAGCTTCATAATGGTTCCATGTTAATGTTCAACAAACAGAAGAATTAAAAAGAATTTCACATTTCATTATCTTATCGCCTTCAACAATGAACTACGCAAAAATGTATTACTCCATTGTTTCTCAAAGCAGCATACCTACTTTTAAATTTTACAGCATACATTTAAATTTTGGGGATACTTTAGATGATGCCCCTGGGAGAAAAAATCTCCAAATGTTTTGTAAGAATAGATTGAAATACGCTTCTCAAAATGACTTAGGTCCGATGCATGGTGGAAATATTTCTTACTTACCATAAGACATTTCTTATTTGCCATTAAGATATACTATAATATGTCTTGTTTCCACCATGGTTCGATGTTAATGTTATCTTTTAATTTTTGAAAGTTACAAAAGTGATTTTTTCTCGGCGTCTCCTTACAACTACAATATTGAGGATTTTTTTATTCAAATGAAATTTGTTCTCCTTAATTAGTTCAATAGTTCTTTCATTGACGTCATCCACATTTCTTTGAAAATTTTAGTAGTTTTTGTGCAGCATTGCATGAAATATGTACATAACAAAAAATGTTTAAAACAAAAGTTTCTCAAAAACGGCTCCAAATTTCTTCTTTAAACTTTTGGTAGGAATTGTGCTAATTGTACTGTAAAAGATTATATAAACACCGTATTGCTCTATTTTGTTTTTTCAAAACTTGCACAATTGTTAATTTTTTTGAAATTTCTCTCACGTCCTTAATATTTACATTAAAAAAAATTATTAATTTGTTGCGGCTATTTTGACGCAACGCGTCTCCAAGCCCCTTGGGGGGCGTTGAGCGCTTTGCGCTTCTCGGAGTAATCCTCCATTACTAAAGGCGCGTCCACACGATGCGTCTTTTCGTTCAATTTTGCGCATGCGTCCAACGCATGCGTCTAGCGCACGTAGCGCATGCGTTTCGGGCATGCGTCTTTCGTCAAAACGATAGACGCATGCAATAGCGCAAGCATTCCCAGAGCTGACGGGAATCTCGTTCGTCTTTCTCATGCGCTTCCTCCAAAGAATGTGTATTTCATAGCGAAGTCACCCGGAATACCGAGCCGTACGTGTTCTTTGAGTAGTCTTCCGAGATATTGTGTGGTGTCCATCTGTTTAATTGCGAATTTCGTACAGAGTATTCTGTTTTTATATATTTACACTTATGGTTACTACTTAAATACTTGTGATTGAAATAATTATTTTAAATATATTTTGTATTTGAAAGCCTGAATTTCTGAGTTTATTTTGGAGAAGCATTTTAGAGATGTATTTAAATACATAAAATGGGTGTATTTAAAAAAAGAAATACTTTAAATACAGATGAAGAAGATACCGGGAAGAGCTTCTTTTGTTTGATTATACTGGTGAATGGACCTCACTGAAACAAAAATTAAAGCTCCTTTCATCACCTGAACTTGAATTCTCTTCTTTTTTAAACGATAAATCAAAATAATTAAAAATGCTGGACAATTATCTGACAATAAAAAGAAGTCTATTCCTTATAACACTAGTTTATGATTATCAGTGCCAGTTCAACAATTGTTTTCCTTTGCGGGTTTTATAGTCACCAACTAGAGGTTTATTGTGGGTTGATTTGTTTGAAAAACTGGTCATTTAAAAAGAAAATTCCGTTTATTTGAGCAAGCCATATTTTTGATATTATTTTATATTTGAGTGTTTTGTGAATATGTAGGTGAAAGTGTTTTATATTTGAAAGTTTTTAGTAATTGTTCAGAAATGTATGACTCAATTAGTAATTTATTGTAATTGGCAATTTCATTGTAATGGCATTGTTGGCATTATTGTAATTGGCAATGGGGCAATAAAAAAGTTATAATGCAAAATTATTGTATTTACTGTATTTTAAGTATTTTAAATACATTTGTATTTAGCAATATAATAATAACAAGAAACTGCACCACTGAAACAGTTCGAACAGTGTACTTTGCAAATGTGCACTCCATTCTCAAATACAGAATGATAATCTGGGGCCAAGCACCAGATGCTAAGCAAACATTCGAAATACAAAAGAGAATCATTTGAACAATAAAAAATAAAAAAAGAACAGAGTCCTACAGACCTCAATTCAAACAACATAACATACTTCCATTGCCTTGTACATTCATTTACAAAGTTCTCATGTTTGTAAAGAAAAATCTAATAAACAATGACATGCATTACAAATTTAACTCAAGCTTACACTCATACAACATGAGGCAAGCATGTAACCTCCATCAACCAAAGTGCACAAGAACATTACAGCAAAAGGGTACATTCCCTTCAGGTATACAATTCTACAACAAATTACCAATACACCTGAGAAACGTAACAGGATTACATAACTTCAAGAATAAACTCAAACACTTCCTTGGGCAAAAAATTTTTTTATAGTATTCAGGGAAACCTCAATAACTAATATGTGCAATGTGATTTCAGGTGCTGCAGTAGGACTAGGTGTAGAAATAGAAAAAACCTGACCAAAACCTGTTTTCCTCACCATTTCAAGATTTAAACATGGAATATACTAATATTGTTAAATTATAAGTAATTGTTACCTTAATTGATATCATGTACTGTTATTGTTATTGCTATTAGTTTTATTGTTATTATTATTATTATTATTATTATTATTATTATTATTATTATTATTATTATTATTATTATTATAAGTAGTAGCAGTTAAGTCACTAGACCTAGTAAATGTTATTTTAGAAATTAAACAATACAAATCTTGAAATGTTAAATTATTTTAAATTAAACTATGCTATGGTCCCTTGTTTTGGTTCTGGACAATAAACGTAACTTCTCTGCACTCAAGAAGATGTGTGCAATTGTACTCCCTCCATATACATAACATTTGACTCATCATACACAATAGTAATTGTGCGAGTCAATAAAGTATTATTATTAACAGTAAGTTAAAACCTAATGTATTTTGAGTATGTATTTAAAAACTTATTTGCAAAGTATTTTGGCTAATTTAATACATACTAAAATTAAAAGTATTTTGCCCAGTCCTGTATATTCAATACATAGGTATTTCGCTACATAGTTGAAACTAGTAAAAATAAACACTTGATTATTTCCATTTCTAGTGCGATGTGTTGCAATGACAGGAGAAGAATATTTAGTTCTCCTTAATTTGTTTTTTTTTATTTTTACGATAATGCTAATTTTCGAAATTTATTAGCTAAGTTATATAGCTGAAACAATTAAATGCAGTAGTTTTCATCAAAGTATAATAGCCTTAATGGCAATCACGTTTAATAGTGTGTTTTCCTTGCTTAAAGTATTCTCTTATCCACATGCGCCTCTCTCTTTTTCTCTTCTTTTGACCAATTATAAAATAAGCTGTCGAAATTGCCGCGTGAATAGCTGGATCCGGTGTACAGAACATATCTGAAGCACCGTGTGGACAGGGTAGCGCACGTGCGCTCTGTTGAACGTTCGTCTTTCAACTTGGCGCATGCAATTTTATTCCCGTGACGCACAGAAAAGACGCATCGTGTGGACGCGCCTTAACAGTGCTTTTTTGGAGTAATCCTCCATTAATATTGTCTGTCGCGTCTTTTCGCAGTCGGTTGTCAAGATGACCGCCAGGTAGCATCTCCGCGTACGCGCCTCCCACCGCGCGCTCCTGCGTCACTACCCAGCGGCCAGAATCAGGAAGGAATAAGGATAGGGGTAGGGTTTAGGACACTTCACAGGGGTTGGACTAGCCCTTGTGAAGCATTTCCGACGACTTGTATGTATTATTGCATTTGTGAGTGCTCGTGCTTTAAATGACGTCTCATAAAGTTTCTCGAAAATTCAAAAGTATTCTGAGAGAGTGAACTTGAAGGTTTTCAGAAACGCTCTAACGCCATTTTCTCAATTTTTTTTTCAACGAAGATGTCTCTATATGACGAGTGCCACGGGAATTGGCGTTCCCGGGAATCTAAGACTTCCCGAGCCACGCACGCTCTATTCGTGTAAATATTTTGTTTATTTGTTCTTTTTCTTTTCTGAAACTTTTCTTTTCTTTTCAAGAAAACAAATTAGAATGAGTCAAAATACGATTTAAACAGTGCCAGTTTAATTCTCACCACTCCCCCCACATGGGCGCCTATGACTCTTCTCTCTCGGAGTTAAAATGAAATCCCTACTAATTTTAATGCAAATTAAACGTATCGTTTTTGGCAGGTAGGTTCTTTAAATATTTAGCCTCAAAGACGTCAGAATTGGGTAACATTTGTAAACAATATGCTCTAGACTATCCGTCTTGTGGGGCAAGAGTGGTGGGTGATATCATAGAATAAAGAGGTAATTCTTTACTCTATGGTGATATCTAATTAAAACAAAACTCGCTTCTCTACACGTACATAAGGTCAACAGGCACCGAGAATTTCATTGTATTATTCTATCTGACACCCCAGCGTAATTGTCGGAAAGACAATAATCGCAGCTTTGAGCCAGTTGTTAAAAAACATAAATCTCTTATTCGTACGTGCGACGAAGAACCTACTAAATCTGTCTGGTTCGCCAAGCACTGGCGGAAGAATGGTTCGCTTCAAAGTTGTTTTTTCTTCTATGGCATTTGATGCTCAACAAGTACTCCGAGTCGTTAGCTTCTTTTACAATTGCCAATATCGGCAGAACAGTTGTTTTAAATGTGCAGGATCCCACCTGGCTGCAGTTGAAGAAGCTGATTTGTATTCACAGTTAATATTTTTAAAAAATCTGATGTACTTATTTATTGTATCTATAGGTCCTTGGTTCGTATTCCTTTTGACTCTTCGTTCGTATTGCTGTCACTTCTCGCGCGTATGTTGAGTTACAAGGCATGATTGTTCGCGGCAATATGATTGGTAGAGATTATATAGTTGCATTGTCGTTCTTAATATTTTGTCTCTTTTTTTATGTTCGACCTTTTTATTATATATTTCCGCCCTCATATTGGCGGAACGACACGCTTTAAAAGTTGAATTTTCAAGTAAAGTGTTTCGAAGTGTTTGCGCGGCAATAGAAATCGTTGTGGTCATATCTTAATTCGTTAATTCCTAACTTGTAATGTTTTTTTTAACTCTCCCTTTGGGATTTCTCTTTCACGTATTCACAAAGGCCTCTGGTCTAGAACTTGGCGTCTACAAATCGCATTGGGATAAACTGAACCCTTGTTGTATCGCGAGCTATCACCCTTGCACCATGCTACCTCCTGTCGCATTTCAATTGTTCATTTCAATCAGTACTGGCAAAGGTATTAAATCCACTTGCACGCTCTCCTACAGTGCGCTACCTTTCCCCATTGGCCCGGTTCGATTCCCTTCGCGGGCTGGAATTATGTTGGCACATAGGCGGCCAAAATTAATTCAAATTTGGTGCCGTACTTGGTATTCAATCATTTATAGCAAGTCTTTGGCGCTCACTAACAGCAAAGGGTGTATATTTCAAACGTCCCATGTTGGACTAACAATATTTTTTTTCTGTAAAAACTGCGGGCGGGCTTCCAGAGAGAAAGGTAATACCAGAGAGTATAGTAATACACTATTTGCATGAAACTCTATGGAGCGACTGAACTACTTTGAAATTTTGAACTGCTTTCTAAAAACAGGCGACAGATCGCGCCACCAGACCGACACCAAGAAACGTCATTTCATATCCATATAATTAATACAGTAAAATGGTGATCTGAGATCTAGATAACCACTGAATGGATTCGTATGATCAAGGTGTTTATCGGTGTAAAACAATTGCTATTCCCGCCATTGTAATCAGTTTTGCATTTTCGTAATTCTTAAAAAGTAGTGGTCTACTTCACAGCAGTGCAGACTCCGTGAACAACGAGGTTTTTCTCTTCTATAATATTCTTAGTCATGTTTCAGTTCTATCATGAGGGAATCGAAAAATCGAGGAAATGTGAAAGAATGGACTGTGGCAATGAATGGAGCTGAGAAGAGGGTGGGGCAAAACCAAAAAGATAGTCCAGACCAAAGAAATTAGGAAAAGAACTAGTATGAGAAAGTCTGTGCCGTTGTGTTGCGTCACTTTTTTTTCTCCCACTAATCACACTACTGGTGCTATAACTGGGGCAGACGTTCTAGTATCCTCTATAACCGAAGTACAGTTCTGAATTTATCTTGAAAAATTGTACTTGTCCTATTTTCCCCCAGTAATTCTTCGAACAAGCCCCGTAAACTGAAGTGACTTGGTGTCTCAAGAATGAACAGTAGCAACGAATACGCATGTGGAGCGGGAAGTATAAAGCGAAAAACGGCACCGAGCAAGCGAGCCAATCAGTGTTAGTGAACTTGGTAAAGGCGTTCACAAATTTGTGTATTTGCGAACCATAGTCCCAGAGCCGAATAGGATTTGGAATTCCCGCACCCCCTCCCCACGACCTTTTTGCCCAGCTCTTTGCGGTGGGTGACGGTGAAGGGGCAACTGCCTTTAGCAGATAGGTACCATGGAACAACAACATACACCATCGTTTGACAATGGGCAGATTGAATCAGACGCCCAGAATAAATTAAGATTTCCGGTCCCAGGTAAAAATTTGAAGTTTCACAATTATTATAAATGTTGGAGAATCAGAAGATTTCGAAGTGAAAATATCAGTTTAGTGAATTATAAAGTAAGAGTATATTCATTTTATTTTCGTTTTTCCTCCAGTAAGGCGTGCATATTATTACGTATCTATGACGGAGCCCTTTTATTTCGTTTCTTTCAAGCATTTGATTTCTCAACGTGTCCAGCCGCGAAGGGCTGGCTTTTGCAGGTGCTAAGGAAAGATTCTCAGTGATCTTCACTGAGGTGGGCGCCAACAAATATGCGTCATTGCTCCGAACAAATTATCCCCACGTTAAAAAAATATTTTTGATACCCGCAGTATTGTGTACATACTGCCATTGTTCGAAGAAAAGAAAAAAAACTCGCAGAATTTTCTACGCGCCCTCTCCGAGATTCGGACTAGGAGGAAAGCAAAGATAACTCTATGCATAAGAACTGTAAATGAAAATATTAATATTAAAATATCGTCCAAAATCCATCTGGATTAGGTATCTCCAACGTATTCACGCGGGGGGGGGGGGGTAATATGATTCGACAATGACCGTGTTTCTTGATTTATAATTAGGATTTTACTGTCAAAAGAAAGTTAAGAATAATAACAACCAAACAGCCTGAAAATCTGAACGCTGAAAACTTGAGCGCTCATCTCTAGGGACCAGAACTGCCTCACTTAGCTGTAGAAGGGTAAAGGAAGAAAGGGGAGAGGCTCTTACCCTTGGGTACTAGTGTTGCGATGACCGCCTTTTCGCGTATGAAATACGAAAACAAGTGTAGGAAATACCAAGGCAACGGGATCAGCTCTTAGGCGGGAGGTAGTCAAGTGGATGAAGATGCTACAATCAGTGCTCACATTGTTCGAACATTGAACTGACAGTGGTACTGGTATCATCCGATATTATTTCATATTTTTAAGTATAAATTGTGATTATGTTATTTAATTCACAGAACATCGTTTATAAACATCAGATTTCAAAAATGTTTCATGGTTTTATATATAAAACAAACTATTCACAGAAGCAGATTAACAACTTTGTCGCCTGTAGACACACGAAAATTGCCTCCTATTTTTAAGTAATCCAGGGAAGGAAGATATATGTAATAACAAGCATAATTTATGTTCAAATCTGGACACACATACTTGTGACTAAAATTAAATAAAATTTAATTAACAATGTAAGCGTGTTCAGCGTTTTCTACGGGAAATCAATTAATTTTAAATCGTATATTTTGATGTACAGAAATACCTAATACTTCATGTTTTCGCTTTCTCGCCTTCGTAAGGAGAAGTTATGTAATCATGCGCCGGAAAACGGCGAATTTTCGTCAGAAAAACTGCTTTTTCCGTGCTCTGGTAACGAATAGGTGAATAAATTGTGTTCCTAAATTTAGAGAACAATTTAGAATCAAAAATATCATGTGGTGTAGCCAGATTCCATGTTTTGTTGGTTCTTAATACCGAAAAATCGATGATAGCAAAACGCCCGTCTGATCGTCCGTGTGTGGTCAACGTCCGTGTGTGGTCACCTACACTGTTCAGCATATTTTCTTCAAAATTGATATTCTCCAATCGATATGAATGATCTCAAGGATTTGGGAATTTCAAATGGATATTTTGATGAGGGTACTTCACATGAAACCTCAAAAACGTTTTCAAATTTTTCTAAAAAATGGCACCAAATGTTTTAATTAAACTTTGTACTCGGGTAGCATAAAGAACGCTTAAGAGAATGGCGGTAGCCTCATGTTCGTTAAATTCTCAGATTTTTTGAAAATTGAATAAGCGCATTTTTTTGACGTCTTCTACAACTATAATAATGAAGATAGATAATTCTTTCCTTAATAAAATCTGTTCCTTAAAGACGGATTTTTAAATATGTTCATGTAAAATTTCTCAAAAATATGAGTAGTTTCCGTGTAATTTTGAGCGAAATATAGCAATTATTTCCCCCAACCGATCCATATTTTTCTTTATATTTGCTTCTAATAAGTAATAAAGGACGGTAAAAAATATGGTGCTAGTCCCATTTTTCGATATTGCTCCGTTTTTCGAAATTGCCAAAAAGTGAACATTTGAAAACTACAAAATTGGAGATAACGATTAATGCTTTAAAAAAGTATGTTGTAAAAAATCAACCATTTAAAAAAGATCACACTCTTTTTTTTTTGCGAAAACGAGCTTATTTCGCTTAATTTAAGTTCGAAATTTTCTCAATTTCTAAAAGAAAAAAAAATTTCTCAAAAACCACTCCAAATTTTTTCTTTAAATTTTCTCCACATATGTAACAAGGACGTTAAAAATAAGGTGCTGGCCTCATTTTCGGCTATTGTTCGTTTTTTTGAAAACGCAAAAAACATGAACATTTCAAAACTGCAAAATTAAACAGCGATTTTTGCTTTAAAAATATTTCTAAAAATATTATTTTCTCAAAACCCGCACCAAACATTTAAAGTTTCTCCTCCTATGTAACAGCGTACGGTAAATAAATAAATAAAGAAAGAAAGAAGGAAACAAACAAACTCAGTGGTGCTGTAGAATGGCATGCACCTTCTCGCAGTAGTTAGTTTTCTTATTAGAAAACTTTAGTCTAGAATAGCTTTTCGATTATGCCGTATGCTCTTCACGGCTGCCTTTTTTTTGTCGCCCAAAAAACCTTTTTTTTTACATTTTCTCAATTTATCGGCTTCGTAATGCTAGATCTGATACAATTACCACTTGACTATACTGCGATTTTCACAGAGTTGCGTTTGAAGGATATCACCTGTTTCGGTGTCATCCAATCAGAAGGCTGAACGCCACCATTATGACGTCACTATAGTGACGTGTAAGGTCCCGATTGGACAAAACACAAAACAGCTGATATCCTTCAAACGCAATCCTGTGAAAACAGCAGTACAACATAACAGTATCCAGCCCGAATGGCCGAGCTGGTTAAGGCATGTGCGGATTGCACGCTTCGGGTCGAGCGCAACCGGGTTCAGGGATTTTAATTGGATGCGTGCGTTGTAGAAAACATTGATTTTAGAAACTTCATTGAAAATCATTTGAAGTACTTCTACTCACAAATAGAATCAATATACATAAATATACTGTAATGGTTTGTTATCTCCGTCGCGCCCTCGTCGTTGGGGCGCCACTGTAATGTTTCCTACCTCCGTCCCACCTGCTCCATTCATTTACGCCCCCCTTACGTTCTTGGTCTCAAACACGATGGTGCCCTAGCTCTTACTATTTTCCTATCATAATCCTACACTTCGTAGAATCTACTTTGTTTGGTTGAGCGCCTGGTTTCGTTGACATTCTCTGACAAAAATAATATCCTCACTCACCTGTTGCCCGTACCTCAGCTAGCATATACAAATAGAGCCTTACATGGGCGTGACTACTGTGATCAATCCATAGGGAATTGAAACGGTGTATCTGCACGCTCGTGCCTGGGTCAGTTTCTAGCTAAATACAAAACAGTACTCATAATCCAGATATACATGAACCGCAATGAGCGTTCATTCATTTATTTGCTTTTTCTTTCAATTAACCAGTTGTCAAGGCAGCTTTTTGACACCCCTTTTATATAAATTGCCTCTGTTATGGCATGCAAAATTTTACACCATGACATAAATACCCTGGAGTTGAAACATAAACAAATACAAAACATCATTCATACTTAAAAAACATAAACAAAGTAAACATTCATACCGGAATGCGCATTCTGTCGTGACTTTATACTGTTATTACTCTTAACTTAATCAGCATGACTTGGTCTTCGACAGAATCTTCAAAATTCATTGCCCCTCTTTACTTTTCAAATAAAAATATAGATATATATATTTGTTCATGCGACTTTCCTGGTGCTGCTAATATGCGGCGACACACACTGCCATCGCCCGTTGTCGACCAATGTTTTTGTACACAGCTCGTGTACCCAACTCCATCCAATCAAACGCTACCAATTCTTGAAATCCATGAATCACCATCAAAGTCCCCGTTCAAAACTATTACGATGCACCTCGCACGAACTCATCAAGTTCCATAAAATTGTTCGATCGTTTTCGCGTCCTAACTTACGCGAATTACCGTTTTTGCAATTTAGTCCACTAAATTGTTCGCAGATAATTTAAACTTCATCTCCACGACATTAAAATGTCTTCATCTAATTGATAGCGTTCCCGCATAAACTTTCTTAAACTAATTACGCAAACATTTCGAATTTCCTATCACTCTGATACGGGTCATGCGTACGCTGCGAGAGCTCAACTCACACTGAACTATCCTCCCTTTGGCATTGTTGGTCCAGAAGCTGGAAACTTTTTATAAAACATCTGCCCGTCACTGCAAAAACATAATATGTTCATAGTTCTACGTTTTACGGGCGTCTTGCGTTTCATTACTGGTTTCATAAATTGTCTATTCTTTAGTTAAGAAATGTCACATCGTTATATTTCTTCCCCTTCTTTTTCTTTCTTTAAAATAATTATTTCGTAAGACTTCCTACATCGACATATAAGACTATAAGACTTCCTACAACTACAATATTGAAGTTTGAGATTTTTTCCTTAATGAAATCTGTTCCTTAAAAACATCTTGAAATAATGTCATGTACAAATTTTTCGAAAATGTGAGTAGTTTGCGCGTAATTTTGTATGAAATATAGGCAATTTTTAAACATTTTTTTCTCAAAAATTGCTCCGAATATTTTCTGTAAAATTTCTCCTGGAATTTATCAAAGGACGGTAAAAAAATGGTGCTAATAGTCACATTTTCGATGAACTCTCAGTATTTTTGAAAAGTGCAAAATCTTAACATTTAAAAACTACAAAATTCAAGATGATTTTGCCTTAAAAATATGTTCCAAATAATTGGCTCTCAAAAAAGGCCATGTACAATTTAAAAAAAAACACGTAATTTGCGGTTAAAATTAATGCAAATTATGAAAGGAACCTTTTCTTAAAATCTATTTAATATTTTTCTTTAATTTTTTTCTCGCAGATAGAACAAAAGACGCTTAAAAGAATGGTGAAGATCTCATTTTCACTGATCTCTCTGAATTTTTGAAAATTGCGTTTTGGAAATTTTGGGTTGAGACAAGTCGATTTTTAAGCGTCTGCCCGAGTTGGAAAGTCTCAGTGCACTGTAGCGGTTCCATGGCGTAGAGGTAAGGCGCTCAGCGAGTTTACTCGGAGGATCTGCATTCGTATCTCAGTGCGAAAAAAACATTTGTGCTGGTTGAAAACACTGCTGGAAACTCATGTAATTGCATAAATTGCGTAGCAGTCACAAATAATGCAAGAAAGTATGTTCTGTTCTAGCACCGCTAGCTTACTTAGCAGTAGTACAGAGAAAGTTAGGCTCTGCTGCGGAAATTCAAATTCGAGATTTCAAGGGAAAAAAAACTCGTTTTGGGGTCCCTGATAACGAAAAAGTTTTTCGAAAAGTCCGTCTGTCTGTGAATAACAGTAGCTCCTTAGCTATTCGTAAGATTGTTTCCAAAGTGAATATTTCTGTCGATCTCGCCCGACTCGAAGCTCTGAAATTTTGAAAAAAAAATTATTTAAATTTTGGGGGTACATTACATGAATCTCTCGAGAAATTTTTTCTTTAAATTTCTTGTAAAAATAGAATGAGATATACTTACAAAGAACGGCATATAGCGAAGGGCTCAAGAAAACGTGCGCGGATGTCTGATTTTCACTGTTAACTCTAAATTTTCGAAAACTGCAAAAGTTTGATTTTTTCGACGTCTCGTTACAATTATAATATTGAAAATTGACATTTTTTCTTTAAATAAAATTTGTTATGCACAATGAGATCTTTCATTACCGTCATGCCAGGCGAATCCGGAACATAATTTTAAGTACACCGCACTTTATGGAAGCTACCTCTAGCGTTGTCTTTAATTTTAAGCTTTTTTTGAAAACCCAATACTATGAAATTCCGTCCTTAATAATTGTTCTATAAGACAATTACACAAACCACGAACTTCTGGATCATTGGCATACTTCATTTTCACAAAAACTTGAGAGAAGCGTAACTCACGAACAAATAGAGAAGGACTGTTAACCCCAATATTTTGCGGTACCTACCTACCTTAGGAGACGCGCATCCTCCCCTCACCCCGCCCTTGAAACATGAGGAGCCATAGGTTATCGCGACTGGCATGCGGTGCCTTCGCCTGCGCTAGCGAATTCTCTGAACAGCATTAAGAACTGTTTGAAATTTCTCTCTCTACCGCACTACATAGCACTTACGGATGCAGAAGAGTGACTGGCTCTCGATAGCAAAAGAGAGCTATTTTTTCGCATCTGTTTTAAAGGTTTCAAAATCTCTAACTTTTTACAGGATTACCAAACTTATGAAATATTTATTATACACTTGGAATTACTAGGTAGACCGGCGATATACGCGGTGTATCTGAGAATTCGCCACTGCGTCATACCCTTTGTTATGCTAAACATTTCACTCTAAGAGTATATACTCCTAAAACATTACTGATCTTTCATTATTGCAAATGATACAAGGCTAGTGAAATTGTCAAAATAAAATAATTTTTATTTCATTATCACCATTAGTAGAAGCAAAAATATATCATGAAATATAATCATGAAATGAACTAGTGTAAAATGTGATTAAACAATAGGCGACTAACGCGCAACTAATAGAAACAATGCGCAACTAATACAAACACTCGTGAAGACACTGGAAATAAAAACAAGTACAAAGTCCGCGGGAGGAGAAGATACCTGACAATTATGTAAGTAATCTTTGAATATAGATTTATTTAACTGTAATTTTACTGTAATATAGTTTTATTTAATTGTAATGGTTTTCTGATCTTCATAAAACAGATATAATATATTTTTAGACTTTTATTTCTTTTTTTAACGTTTCGACTCTATTGGGGTATTTTTCAAAATTATATTGCCCAGGTTTATTGAAACCACATCATAAACAACATTTTAATAAAACAAATGGTCAATGATATATAAAATGGTCACGTGGCGAAAATCATCCGGCCAACTAGTATGACAAGTCGTTTTTAAAAATTAGTTCCAGATTCATCCGAGTTTACATACGATCATTACAATTAAATAAACCAATTAACAGACGTAAACATTAACTTAGTTTTAATTCATTTACATGATTGCGTATACGTTTTATTACGGTATATATTAGTGTTCTGAATTTTGGAAGTTATATTCCCGTCATTCTACGCAGTTGCAACCCCCAGTTGGTTGGGGTACCAGCCGCTACTGGTGTGGACTGGGACTATAGTCTTGTCCCTCCTTCTTGCCTGCTTCCATCTATTGCGGCCCAAAGAAATTTTTTTCTTGAAATTTTCGCAACTTTTCGATTTACAAATAGTAGAACATAAATTATATTTTAAGAATATTAAAGAAGGCTATAACGCAGTGGCGTATACTAAGGGCTACCGAGGCTACCGGCTGTAGCCCGAGAAAATTACAAGAAAAAATCTGACAAGTTACATTATATTAAAAATAATTATAGGCCAGTCTTTTTCAATGACATTCCTTTTTCAAAATTCTATATAATCTATTCTGTTGATATGTGCATTAAATCGCTCGCTAGTCGGCGCATCAGTCCTCTAAAGAAGCGGCAACGCCGAAGAAACCGCTGGCACTCAGCGACATCCACACAGCGTGCGTTCTTTGCATGACTCACTCCACCCTCGTACTGTTAACAAAGGGCCAGCCAAGGGCTCCGGTTGCCGATTTCCCGAGCGGTTTCTCGACACGCTCGGAGCAGTTCGGAGGCAGTGGGCAGTAAACGGACAGAGTAAATTAGATGTGCCTATTTGTGCACGACACACACGATTGGTGGTGAGTGTACAAATACATAATGAACAATAATTAGCGTGTTATACGTTTTAAAATTGCAACATACTAAGTATTTGATGGTGTCAAAGTAAACTATTGTCAGATAGTTGGTAAGATATTTCGAAAAAATGTCACAGCAGACTTAGAGAGGTTTCTCGTGACAATGAGTGTATGATCGGCGTTTTTTAGAGAAGCCTTTTTTCAAAACGTCGTTCGTATAACTAAAAATTGCACAAATGAATCTGTTTCGTGAATATATATATATATATATATATATATATATATATATATATATATATATATATATATATATACACACACACCAAAATGAAGAATCATTTTTATTATGGAAATGTCATTTTATTTGACATAGAATATAGGGATGTCAATGGACGATCGCGATGGGGTCGCTAGGTGACAAAAAAACAACTGTCGTTAAGGAACATTTTCGTTAGGTTGAAATGACAGAGCAGCGGAATAAACATTGTTTTGAGAGACAAAAGAAAAAGATATAAAATTCTAATGCTTCCGAGCTTTTTAGAAGAACATTCATTCGCTAGAGCAATGCGGTGATGAGCGGGTCGGCTCGTGATATATTTTACTAGATCGAGGAAAGTTTGTAATTGACAGTTCTTTAAATTAACTATCGTTTTTTATATTAGGATAGAGCGTTCTTGTGGGAAGTAAAATTCGTGTCCAGGCGTCCACCCGAGACGCAAGTGAGGGAAGTCACAGATTATAATAGTATCGCCGGGAGAATTTTGACCCAGATCACGGGCATTAGGCGAGGACTTTATTCAGAAGCAAGATTCTGCTGCGTCGACGGAGAAGGTTCTACGGGGCGCCATCGAACGAAGAAATCGGGAGCGCGCGAAGACCCACGAATGAATAACAAGGTTTATAATTATTGTAATACAGAGAAAACTGGTCATGACCAAAGAATGATTCATTTTTGAGTATCATTATAATAAATTCTAATTTGTTAAGTTGAAACAAAGCTGATTATCATTGTTCGTTGCAATCCAGCATTTTAATAAGATTTTCAGATTCCTCACCTCTCCGTATGGATGGCAGATTGAATAATTGTTTGTCGAGTAAGTAGCAACAATTATGACTTCGAACCCCAATTAACTGAGCTAACTGTGGTCAAAGTTTATTTCTAAGGTCAGCGGTAGTCCAGGTCATGAAAGTTATATACGCCCCTGCTATAATGTCATACTAAATAGCAATTTTCATTCAAAAATTTGAAGCCGATTTTAAGAAAATGGCGATTAAGAATTACTCTAAATGTGAATCTATTGAGTTTTCGAAAAACTTCATTTGAAGTACTTCCACTAACAAATGCAATAATGTAAACAAATCGATGAAAATGTGCATATTCATGGCGTGAGAGATTTATCAAACAAAAAAAATGTTTGTAATTTTTGAAACAAAAACAAAAGAATACAGCAAAATGAACTTTACGTCACATTAAACAGTGCAATTAGCACTATCCATTGAAAAAAATGGAAGAAAAAAATTTGGAGATATTTTTAAAAGAAATGGCGTTTGAGTGTTTTTTTTTAATGCGGAATTTAGAGCTCATTTTACGGAAAACTATCGAGTTTTCGAGAAAATTTATTTGACATTATTTACATCACATGTAAATCTAATAAAGTGAAGAAATCGCCTCTCGTGTAAATATTCTCAGCGCGAGAGACAAGTAAAAATAATAATTTTTAAATTAAAAAAAAGGAATAGAGGACTATGGTGTTTATGTCATCGAATAGGGTGCATTCCCAACCAAAAAAATTAAAGAAAAAATTTGGAGCTGTTTGTAAAAAAATCTTGTTTTTGTTATTTTTTAAAATTGCAAATATTGCATGCACTATTGCACGAAAACGACTAAAATTTTCAAAAACATCTTCATGACCTTAATGAAAGAGATATTTATGGACAACAAATTTCATTTGTAGGAAAAATCTCTATCTTCAATTTTATAGTTGCCGGAAATACACGCCGGAAATAATTCAAACTTCTGCATTTTTCGAAAATTCAGAGTTAACCGTGGAAAGCGGACTTATGCCAATTTTATAAGTGTATTTTACTCTGTTCTTACAAGAAATTTAAAGAAAAAAATTGGACCAGTTTTTGAGAAAATTTTGAAAATGTCCGTGGGGCTTCATGTAAAATACTCCCAAATTTTAAAGAATCTTTTTCAAAATTTCAAGGTTTCAACTAGAGCCAGATGGACAGGGGTTTCTTCAATTTGGAAAAGATCGTACGTGTGGTTTAGGCGCTAGATTGGTTCACATACGACAGACGGATTGAAAAAAACAACTACATTTTAGGTATCAGGGGACCCCAAAAGTGTATATCCGTTGAAATCTCGAAATCGATTTTCCGCAGCATTACATAACTTTCTCTATACTTCGTAATTTCTCCCGCATATACGTATCTCGTATGTATACGAGAAAGTAAAAACTAGGTGTTTTTTTCTCCTAGAGCTTTTATGCTACCAACAGCCAGTTACCCTTTACGTCCCGATGGGACGCATATTCGACCATACACTAGACCAACACACAGCAGCAGAACGCGAGGCCCTCCGCGACAACACATTCAAAGTCAAGGGACAAACAACCATGGGCGGGACTCGAACCCTCGACCCTTCGGACCAAAGCGCCGAGTCGGTACTCCCTCTTAGCTACCTCGGCCATCCAGGTCGGCGAAAGTACAGTACCCACTGGAAATCAAACCCAGAACCATGTGTTTGGGAGGTGAACAAACCCGTCACAGACCCTATGTAAAAAATCGCGCAAGAAACATTTGAATATAGACTTTTGTTAAACTAGGTAATTAACGTAAATTAATTAAATTAAGTTCTATTATGTATTGGTCAGTAGCGGCCAGGGATCGCAATCCAGCACTGTTGTCCATCCCGCATAGGAGAAAGTTTTTTTCATTGAATTAAAACAGCTTATTACGAAAACTTCACATACAATACTTGTACATTATTTTACAACACTTTGCCAGATGACATTAAACGATTAAATTTGATAGAAAAGTTTAAATCCCAAGTGAAACCGTTTCTGCTGCATAACTGTTTCTATACAATTAGAGTCTATACCTCAGAATATGTGACCACGTTCTCATCACAAGGAAAGTAACATTATTTTAAGTGATATTTAATGCATTATTTACCATTTGGACAGTATAAATCTAAACAACCTGTATCAAATATTGTACCAGTTTTGGGGTCAATGACCCCCATCTCGATCAGGTTTCTCGTCGTTTCCCTGATCCATTGGGCAAATGCTGAGATGGCCCCTTGTTTTGTTTTTAAACATAAATGTAACTTCATTATTTGTGCACGTCTTCTAGAATTCAGTTGGAAATGTAGTTATTCAAATTATCATTTCCATGTTGTCGTGGCAGGAATTATCTCTTGATGAAGGACATGATGGATAAGAGCCCAAATTTATTGCTGATTTATCCTTGAAAATATATTTTATTACATCAGAGCATTTTTTTTTTTCCTTGCAAAAAATGCTATTTTTTTGTTTTCAAAATTCAAGTAGTATATGGCCTCGTGTAGGCATCACAGAATTTTGAAAACGTGCACACAATTCACTTCCCCATAGTACGTCACACACAGTTTTTAACTGTTTTTGATGTAAAATAAATAAATAAATAAATTGGTGTTCTGAATTTTGGAAATTACATTCCAGTCATTTAATGGAGCTGCAACCTAAAGTTTGGAGCATTATTCGCCACTGTCAGAGACGAAGAATGTGGTAGCCATTGCCACAATGTTCAAATGAAAGGAGTGATCTGCTAGGGTTTTGTGAGGAATGACATGAAACACTCACCTGTAAAATAAACTTGACAAGAAAATGATTAATCAAATCTATTGAATAACAAACAAACATTGCATCTTCCAGTTTGAATAAAATAATTCTCCAATCACGATTTAGTTACTTAAAAAAACGTTCTGTTCACAGAAAAATAGAAAAAAAAAAATTGAAAAATTTTGGGAACTGATGTGCAAAAAATGATTGGTTGCCCTCCAGGAGACTGACATGCATCAAACAACATATCTTGATTGGTGGACCAGAAGAGCTGTAATCATGAATGACAAATGGACTCATTCAGGACGAAGAAAATGTTGAAATAAAAACAAAATTAAATTTTGTATAAAAAAAATGCAAGTGAGTTCCACTATTCATTATATTGAATTATTCAAATATAAGCTTTATTTCGTCCTGTCGTTTTTGATGGGTTTTCTGTATTTTGTATTAGACAGTGACGCCCTAAAAGTATTAACGAACATGAAATGTTTAGAATTTACAATATCAAGAAATATTTCTTGGGGAATGTTTTTTTTTGAAGCTTTAGAAGCATAGAACCAATTCAGAGTTGCTATGTTACATAAATTTAAGAAGTTATCATTGGTGTACATTCTTTGCTTAGGTTTCTAATAAAAGAAATTTTACAATAATTGTAAATAATTATTAACTTCAATCAATTTTTCTTTCCCATCTTATGTTTTTATGGAGATGCTAATGAATATTGGATATTTGGCAATATCATTGGATATTTTGGCAATTAAAGTTAGTTCAGTAAGTCTCACAAGTTCATGTACTGCTACAATTCTTTGGATTCATTTAAAATATAATATTACTTATTTTGCTCTTGAAATATCTGGCTATGTGGTATGTTAAAAGTGATCTTTCCCTAAGGGAAATATAATTTTAATAATATAATATTTATATTATTTATATAATTTTAATTATATAATTTTTTTACTTAGTTTTTGTATCTT
Organism: Teleogryllus occipitalis; assembly: GCA_011170035.1. Lineage (NCBI taxonomy): Eukaryota > Metazoa > Arthropoda > Insecta > Orthoptera > Gryllidae > Teleogryllus > Teleogryllus occipitalis. The sequence continues at coordinate 90,252 of BLKR01009356.1, forward strand.
GTATTAGGCAGTGCTACCCTAAAAGTATATAATCCTCCCTTTAGCTGTACAACCATTTCCATATTACATGAGAAATATTAAAGTCTTGGGAATAGCAGTTAAGCAGAAGCGATGCAGCAAAATTAGAAAAGCACAAAGCATATTGTGATGTCCTAAAGAAAATAAAGTCAACTTCATCTCCATATACAAAATACATTTACATCCCCACATTTCACATTGAACATATGTTTAGGCATTTCCATCAAAGGTAGCAAAGGATAAATATAACTTAAAATACAAAAACAGAACATTCAACAAAATATTCCACATACTAGTGCCATTTATTTTTCTACATCATAATATTATTGATTCACTATGTACAATTCTGAATATATTGACTGATTTGATAGAGTTCTCATCAAATAAACATTAATGATGCTGTTGATTTTTGTAGAAACGAAGACCACAATATCCACAGATATGATTTCCTGGTTTATCCTGTAACAATCAAACACAAATTTCAAATTTACCAGCATCTACAATGAATAAGGTCTACAAAAAATTTTAGTTACTTGCTAGTTGTAAAAAGTTACAACCTAAAAAGAAATTAATAATAATAATAATAATAACAATAATGAATAATACATTAGAAGAATAAGTTGCAAAGGAAATGATGCATCTAAACAGTAGTTCAGACACACAATCAGTAGCATGTCACTACTTGCCTTCTTGAACCTTTTGGGAACATGGGTAGAAATGTTACAATGGACGGTTTTTTACTTTATGTACTCTAGCTTCAAAACTGAAAAAGCAGGGCATTTGTAGGTACCCGTAACTAAGTCAAATGATAAGTGCCCTCTTCTGAATATACCCATAAATTCTCTATATAACACAACTCTCTAGATCAGGGGCGTCCAACTTGCAAGGCCTCAAGGCCCACAACTGAAACCTTTAATAATGTAGACGGCCATATTTTCATTACTTGGGCGATCCGTGCCTGATTTCCCTGTAATGTTCAGCGTTTTGACTGGCTGCTCTAAAATGGGGAGGGGGGGATGGAACCATGCATGTTATTGCACCATACCATGCATAAAGCAATGAAACACAAGAGGCTGATTTTTAATTTCTGAATTTACTAGAAAAAGAATTCCTTAAATCTAAACTACACCTATTTTTACATTTAAGTAGGTGTTGAGTCTGGCAGGGCAAGTGTGCTAGGCGCACTATAGTACCCAATACGGTTGCACGGGACTTTCACTTTTGAATAATAATCTTTCGCAGGCCACCAGTTGGACAACTTTGCTCTAGATGCTACACTTACTCATTAAGGGGGAAAAAGTCCAGATTGTCATTTCCATGCAAACAAGTATTTCAATTGAAGAAACAAAGAAGAACAAGACTAATAATTCATCTTTTATAAATATGGCAATGTTGTTTCTGGATGGACAGATGTGTAGGAAATAGTGAGCCTTGAGCAGGAAATAGATCTGAGTATGATAAGTGCTCATGTGGCACATGTCTCAGTAAGGCCAAAGTCTGCGCAAAATATTAAAAATATTTATGTATAAAAAAAGTATTTATGTATGAAAAATTTATCAGTAGTCAAGTAAAGGAAGTTTATATTTATAAGTATATGAACACTCCCTTCAAAATAAATGATTGTGACCCAACACTTTGAATCTGATTCTTTTTCATTGTGTCACTAAATTCAATGTATATAAATTGTTTGTACATATTGAAAACCATAAGACTAAAAATGGGAAACCAAAATTGATTGTGTTTCTATTGAATAATTTTATGTTCAGTGGTGCCCTCCTACATTAAAGTCAATCCCCCAATCATAAATCAAAAAAAATCCATTTGTGATTTTTAATGTTTTTCTTTTTTGTCTCAGTTGAGACTTCTTCGTACTTGTATATTATAAATTGTATACCATTTACATTTTGTTGCAACCATAATTCTTATTTTTTTGATTTTGTATTTAAAATTTCAATTGTAATTCTTTAATAAATTCGAAAATTTCAATTTTAATTCTAGCTTTGTTTATATTGTTATTCCAAATTTAAACTTCACAATGAAATTAACACTTTTAATTGTTCAAAACTGTCTGTATTACCTGACTGAACACCTGATGATGCGACTATATTGTGTCACAAAACACCGATTTTAACATGTCAAATAAAATAATTGGTTTAAATTATGAATTGATTTGATTGTCTTTAATATAGGAGGATACCGATGCACATAAAAACCATAAGATTAATTTAGTGTATTTAATTTGTTTATGTTCATTTGACGCCACATATTCTTCTATTTAGGGCACTGCTCTTTGTTCTTCTAAGCTAATCAGTGCCTGCCAAAATTTATGTTAATTTAAAATTCTAATTAAGAGAATGCCATGAAAATTATACAAGAGACATTCAATAAGTTGTCTACCTAAGTAAGAAATAATAAAAGTTAGAGTGAAAATTGTATAATTTCTTATGGTCCCCCTCTAGTGCAATACACTTCCTCCACTTTTCAGTCAAAGATGATATTACAGGAAAATAAGAATTATTTTCCTGCCTTTCAAAATACTCATTTACAGCACACTTCAACGCTTCATTGGAAGCAAATCAAAGACCAAACAACTGTTTTTTGAGATTTCTGAAAGAAAACTAATGGGGGGGGGGAGGGGGGGCAAATCTGGACTTTAGGGTGGGTAGTTTAACCCTGCATTAACCAACCTTTTTTCCATAATGCGCTGAACCAAAGGAGGGTTATCTTCATTTTCACTTACACTCTAAATAACAGATGTAATTTTCCTTCTCATTCTCTTAAAAATTATCATCTAATTCATGTTGGTTTCTGAGAAGTGTTTACTCATTCTGTTACTGCACCTTATCATGAGGAAAGACTGATCAATACTACTTAAAAGTACTGTTTGAAATATTTTACCATCATCAATTGAACATAAATTTTATTTGAAAAATAATCCTTGTAGTCGAGTCTTCTATGTTTCTGTAATAATTCTGTGTTTCCTATGAAAACTTTGGTTACATGTTAGGCAACGGGAGGGACATTTAGTGCCTACCTCATGATTCTGATTTTACAATTTTGTTGCGACAGTTACTAACTTGACAGTGATTATAAACCATAAAATCCATTCTATTTCTGGCAGAAAATCCGAATGTAGCGGTTTGAATGGCATTAATTCAATTTTTATGAGTTTTAAAATTGCATTCCATCTCCCGAGATAAAAAAACATGCACTACACTAATGGGACTAATGACCGAAGTAGTTGACGTGCCCAGAAACATGAAAAAATCAATCAATCCAACTTCCAAAAGAGGCAGCAGTACATTTCTGCTTTCTCTCCTGCTTGTTTTATTTCAGGATCCAAAAAAATTAACCCTCTTTCATCTACTGTGATGATTTAAGCAATGACCCATACTTGGATCAATGCCGGGTTAATTCTTCAAAACCACAGTCAATGGCAGTAATTGATTTCTGGGACTTCTGTATGGGCATGTAGTCGTTAAGAAGGAGCACACCTTTAGACAGCTTCCCAAAACGCTTCTCCTTTATGGCATTCCTTATATTGAGAAGAGTGAGGGCATGGGATTCTCTTATAATTGTTCTCTAGTTTTACGTAAGAAATGCTATGCATTCTATAAGAAGAATGCCTACAAATCGCCCCCCAGAAAAAGACAAAAAAACAACATAACACCGCGGCTAGCAAACTGTTGTGGCGAAAACTTTTAGGGAGTTGGAGAACTCTTCTGCTTCCATTTCCAACTTCCAAACCGGGAGCGGTAGCTCAGTGCACCAACTGATGTCACTGCAGCGCCTCTAACCGGGAGGTCCTAGGTTCGAGTCCTCACGGCGGCAGGATTTTCGACACTAGCTTTTCAGCTAAGTCGAATTCAGTCGCTGTCTGGAGGAGAATTCTAGCAGCCGGCTGTTCTGATCAGTAGTTTTCCGTGGTTTCTTCGATCAACACCAGGCGAATGCCGGAGCAGTACCCTACCAAATGGGCCACGGACTGCGCACGATCTGTCCTTCCTCTTCCTTGTCCTATCCTCTCCACTTACACACGCACTTACACTAACATGCACTACACTACCACATATTCCGGGAGACCGGTTGGGAGCTTAGAGCTTGTCCCAACTGGGGCAGTGCCCCGTTGGTGGGAGAGTCCTGGTTAAGGGGAAACCCCACTAGCCGACGGTAGTTCGGCGTCCGATCTCGCCATCCACCGGGGGAAGATCACCGCCATCTCCCGAGATAAAAAAACATGCACTACACTAATGGGACTAATGACCGAAGTAGTTGACGTGCCCAGAAACATGAAAAAATCAATCAATCCAACTTCCAAAAGAGGCAGCAGTATATTTCTGCTTTCTCTCCTGCTTGTTTTATTTCAGGATCCAAAAAAATTAACCCTCTTTCATCTACTGTGATGATTTAAGCAATACTATTTTCCGTATCTGACTCACAAAGTCTCACATTCTCCTCGCACATTTTCACTCACCATGGCATGAGGAGAAGTGAGTGCATTCTGGGAACCCATCTTAAACTTTTGACATGCGTTAATCTTCATGAGGAACCAATTCCTTCAATATCCTACAAACATCTTTTCTGATCAAGGATTAGAAGATAAGAGTCATGAACAAAATCATGCAAGTACTAACTTAAAGGCAAAGAATAAGATTTTGTAATACAACAGGTTTTCTTTCCCAGAGCACATTGGAGGTAAGAATTTCAGTTTTTAGAAAATTACTCCTTGGATCTCAAAAAATCCATTGAGTGCAGGTAGTTTTAGTTCCCATAAGCCTCAGAAACTTAATGACTAGCCAATGGTACTTGGGAATGTAGAGCAACCCCACCTTCGGCAACACCCAAAAAAGTGAGTGCAGGTTCTTCAGGTTTTTTTCCCCAAGAAAGAATTACAATTTTGTCTCTCAATTTCACTTTTGTTGGATTAGATTTCAGTTAACACTTTTTTAAACAAATTATTTAGACGAAGGTAAATTTTAACTTTAGTTTGGCCACTGTTTGTGAGGACATTACATTTTGGAAACCATCTTTATTTCGGAAACTGCAAAATTTCAATGAATTTGTATGCTCAAATCCTTTTACAGCCATGTTAACTTGCTTTAATTGTGGAGTTCCAAGTCCATCTTGAGGTTCCAGCTTCCATTATTACCTTCAATTTCAACTCTGACCAATGCAAAATTACTAACACGTTTTTAAATTTAAAAAATCCAAGGTAACAAAATACATTCTAATTTTTTTCCTGTTGCAAGCAAAGACGTTAAGGTACTTATTTAGGAGAGTTTCAAGGGTAGTTGGTAGTATTTAGGGTTAAATTTGCATTGGACGCAAGAATTCACAATGCCCATTACTTATTTTCTACTACAGGATGAACCTCAAGCATTGTGATAACATTTCCTCATTTACTTCTCATTTGCTGTCAATCTAAATATCGCAACTGGCTACTGCTAGCTGCGGAAGTCTGAATCCAATGTGAGCCCTTGCTGTTCACATCACATTCATCAAATTTTGTAAGAAAGGGAAATACAAATTACTATTCATTCTTAATAAATTTCAATATTTAATTCTTAATCAATCCTTAAAGCCTAATGTTCTGTAACAAAGGCATGAAAGTGAATGAAACATAGCTATTAAAGTCATAAATGTCACTTACTAAATTAATGTAGACACGAGGATGTCCAGTAGGGCCTCCACCACCATCACACCAGACAACTCTGTCCTTCTTTGCACTTGGAGGAGTATTTTCAATCAAATCAATAGCAAACTGTTCATTAATTTGCTTTGGCCTATCTATGAATCGAGCCAGTCTATAATCATCTTTTTCCCAAATCTGGAAGGAATTTAAAACTATTAAGCACAAAGGTATTTGATACACATGATTATGAAAAAACACACAATACTGAGGAAAAGAAAGAATTGGAACAGAAACTATTTTCTTCATTAAATAAAACGTTTAAGATTGTTCCAGTGAAACCCTTTAGTTTGGACACTATTTAAAGGTATTCAACCAAGTGCGTCCTCACTACGAAGAGCAGTTTTCTCGAATTGAACGATATACTAATCATTACCACACCTCTTACAAATGTATCAAAACATGGTACTTTTATGAAGAAACCAAGGGCATCCAAATCGGATGGATTTCACAGTAAGTTCATCTGAATATAATTTTTGTGCACTTCTAACATGCCTGCCCAGTGTGAGTTTTCTTATCTTCGGGAATCCACGAATCTTGTGAATAAAGTTTCGAGGAAACCACTGCGGTTGATTTCTTTAGGTGCAACAAATTCCTCTGACATGCCCTCATCAAAGTTCGGCACGCCATGGCCACTCTCGTTCACATGAAACCAGAGTGAAACTCTGGCTGGATTCAGAATGGACGGTCTCCTTCGCGAAAGGTATTTTTTCCTTTGAGCACACCTGAGGATTTAAAGGGTCAAGAGTCAGAGAATATGTAGAGGGAAAGTTTAAGAATAGAAGACGACGAAGGGGTCTTCCTTTGGGAATAAAATTATGCCTTAATCCGAAGATACAAATTTAAGCACTAATTAAATCATAAACTTACGCCCTAGATAACTATTTCTCACTCTTCAATAATTCAAGAACTAAACAATGTGATTACGTCTGATTACGATATGCTCTAAATTGTAAGTTAGTGAGAATGCATGACTAAATGTATTAAAGATTTTTATTTTTATCTCAAAAGATCACTAACGTAAATATGACTTGACAATATTTGGAAAATTATTATACTTCAAATACAATTAATTTAATATTTAATTCTACCAATCACGAATATGAATTACATAAATGCAGGATATTTAGAAAAACGCTAAAATCTAAAAAGTAATGTTTTTGAACATTACACACGAATTCCTAGGCATTCTTTGAATGCTCAATGTACTGGAATAACTCCCGACAAACAGGATCGTAGATTCATGTCAAATGGAATGTGTCTTTCCTGACGTGGTTACAGCTACGCATCTTGAAAAATATTTTGTTGTAAAAGGGAAAAATATGTCGAAGTGTTTAATATATTTTTAAAAATCATATTCAAATTTATCGTCAATAGTACCAATGAAATATAATGTTTTTCGGTTAAGGATTTTACTGTGAATACTTGTTGAATTAGGAGTAAGTTCAGTTGCACCAGCAGCATAGTTGGCTCACAGGCTTGGTTCTCTTCGCCATGTTGTTTGGGCAGGGCTGGCAACTTATGATTGACCATTTTTGCGTTTGTAATTAAGGTACTTCATAGATTTTAGTTTGTTTTCACATTATGGTTTCTTGTTCTTTGAAGTATGAACCAACTGCAAAATATATAATTAATAATTAATTTTATCTATATCATCTTTTCCGAAGACATAAAAATAATGGATCTTCCAGGGTCATGCGGAATAAAAACTAGCATTAGTATTTTGTACGAAAATACATGCACAATTTGGAAATTTTAGGGTTATGGGTTTTAACAAATTTGTTTACGATTCTAAAAGCACTATAGCTCCCTTTTCAGAGTCTTGAGAATATGAAGCTGAGGATATGAGTGATTGTTGAATTGTGATGTCTGGTTGTATCTTCAATTCACAATGTCATCCCCAAAACATACCATTTATATAGAGGTAAATATATTCAGTAATATTACTTTTTTTTATTACTAGTCAGTTCAATCAATGTATTTTGTATGATTCTTATTGTTTTTATTTTCATTTAGTTGCAAATTACAGCTTCTGATTTTGTATTTTCACTCCTTTTTCTAAATTGATTTAATGACAGAAACTTTATTTTTTTATCAAGAATTTAATAGAAGATGTTGATTGTTCAGTATAACGAACAAATTGGCTTTTTTCTGTAGTAACTGGGTGCATGAATTACGGTCTAAATAGTTTAGAAGTGGAATGGTATGCAAGAGTGTAAAGTATTTTAATTGCCAACTGTAAGTCTATTTCATGTATAGTATTTTTCATTTACAACATTAAGTTCCTCTTATTTGTTGTAGGTTAAACAAGTTCGAGATGTGACTGCAGACAATGAAAAAGAGCAGTCATCTACCCCAAAGAATACTAATTGTCTAATATGTAATAGTCGTTTAGGAGTCTCATCTCGTAATAGTTGTGAAATTTTTCACAAGACACTGTTAACATCATCAGAAAAGCCAGTTTCAACCTTAATTGGAACATTTTTAGAGCAAGAAGTTACTGAAGATTCTGTGCATAGTCATGTAATATGTAAGAAGTGCTATAAACTCTTGAATGAAGCTGATGAAATAGAATGTAGGCTTTCAGAAATCAAGTTAGATTTAGTCAATAATTACAAAAGAACATTGAAAATTCAGACTGAAGGGGAGAAAGAAATATTAGATGAAGACGATGATCGTAAACTCCCATTAGGATCGGAGGATGGCAATGTTGTGAAGAGAGGTCGTAAGAAAACTCTTCCCAAAAAAATTAAATCCCCTCCTAACAGCGAAGAAGATTATGATCAGAAGGTAATAAGTTTTGTGTTAAATGATTTGAAATTTCTAGTTCAAGTTTTAACATAATTGGTGAACTAGGTGAAAGTTTGTTAAAAGCTATGGGATCATATTGATTTACTTAAAAATGTGAGCATAAGTTTGTTTTTTTATTATGCATTTACTAACAGTACCTAGGCTTATTATTGAATGATATTTCTATAAACTTTGATTTAATAATGTTCATTTTTCAATACTAATGTAAATTTATATATAATTGTCACCACCTTGTCACCTTTTTGGATGGTGACAATTATATATATCATAACGGGCAATACATCAAGCCTAAGAAAGAACCTGTTCAAAGAATTGGTTGTCTCGGTAGCTTAGAGCAACTGGGCGTAAACCAGGAGTCCTAGGTTTGAATCCTGATCAGGGTGATAATTCTTTGAACAAATTTAATTATGTAAATTTATCCACTTCATTTTGAATTGTAATGTTTCCATTAATCAATTCATGATAAATTAATTGACATTTCTGACAAAAGGAAAATGTGTAAGAATTCCTCTTTTTTTAAAAAAAATCTTAATTAATGACTGCATTTATTTGCATTTATATTTGAATTCAAATTTATTGGAACAGTAACTTGATTCCCCTTTTTCATGAGGCTAAAATTTTACTTTATTATTATAACAAATTATTTTCTTCTGATATTGCCATTTGTGTTAAACATTTGTGATATTGCCATCGTTATAAACTTACATTCAAATTGCATGGTATATAAGAATAAAAAACAATTTTGCAATGTACAGTGTTACAATTTGAGTTAATTACTATGAAATGTATTACCAAATCAAATCAAATATGGGTTCATTTCATTAATAACTGGTTGTTGAATTTTTGTTAAAATTATTGTCTGTGCGACAACAAGGAACCATGGTTCCATTTTTTTTATTGACACCAATGTGAAAAATTACTTTATTAAAAATAAAAGGAACATTACATTAGAACTTGAAATACCAAGAGGGATCCCAAGAAGACCCCAGGTTGGTTTCTTAATTATTTTGTATGTTACTAACGAATTGGTAAATTTCATTCTGTATTTGTATTACTGGGAGGGCACAAAGAGGCTTGAACTTAATATTCTTTTGTGATACCAAGTGATGGTAAGCTCCAAAAATTGTTTGGTTGCTTTGGCATTATCTATTATTTTTTTAAGCTGGGAAATACTGTTCCACTCTCTTTTTATCATTTATAATTGAATAATTATGAATACAATACCAAATGAATGTAGTAGCCAACATTGGAATTAAATTTTTTTCACATGTGTAGGAGGAACAAATGGCATTGCCAAACAAGCCATAGATTGATGTATAGTATTGCCAATGCAGTAATCAACCCCCCTTTTGTCTCTCATCCAGCAAAATGAAAGTAAAACATTTACAGATAATACAAAAATTACATTTTGTCTATGATGAATACTTTAATTTAGTTAATACCAGTAATTTAAAAATTGACTGAAGCTTCTATTTTCCCAAATGAACCAGTGAATGCCTTAGAAATAAATAATATGAAATATAATGAGTGATATTAATAGCAAACAATATTATGATATTAACAGAACAGAGACTTTTGAGAAGTACTATGTGTATCAGTTTATTGCAGCTAATAGTAATCAGTTTATAAATAATATTAAGTAATTTATTATTTTATTTTAATCAGCTAGTGAAAAGATTAGAACAAATAACAGATGTTCCATCTGAAAAATTCGCAGATCTCTTCAGAATTAGAAGGATGTGAAGTAGATTGTAAAAGTGAACATGGTTAGAATTCTAGTGATTTTGAAGTGAAGAGGAGAAGATTTTCCTTAATCTTAATAACATTATAAACATTTGAATTATGGAATTGAAAGAAATTAGACACAAAGATCATCAACAAAAGATTATAAAATATTTATAATTGTGTCTGTATATCAACAAGGAAGCAGAGTTCAATCCTTTTATTGACACGAGTGTGAAAAATTATTTTATTACTGTTATTTAACTAAAATTATTGTTATTTAACTCTTGCCTGAGAACTAATCATGAATCTACTTTGTGTTCTTTCAATACTGAAGATGTGAATCTGATGGAATATCTGCTGTTTTTTCTTCTGAGTTGACTTGGTATATTAAAATAAAACTGCAATGTTTACTTATAGAAGTGCTTCCATTGTTACTATAAATTTATTATCTTTTTTCATTGTTCAATACATACATATATTTCACTTTTGAAATTTGTTTTAGGAGAATACCTTGTGTGAAGTTGAGATGTCCGACCATGAAAGTGATTACGCAGAGGCTGCGAATCAAGAGGATGGTGGTGGTGGTGAAGGGGAGGAGGATGGTTCCAGAGCAGTTATGAAAATTAAGGAAGAGCCAGAAGATGATGATGATTCTAGAGACACTACTAAACGTCGAGTCGGGAAGCCATCAGCTAAGAAAAAAGCAGGAGATGCCCAGGAAGGAGAGGCTCCAGACAAAATCATATGTCGAGACGGTACAGACTTCACTTGCTTGTTGTGCGTAGCGGAAGCAAAGGTTGTGGGGGACATGAAGGGCATTGTGAATCACATGAAAAGCGTACACAATATACGTGTGTATGTATGCGACATATGTGGAATGGACTTTAGGAAACGTAATGAACTTTCAGCTCATTTAGATGAACACGTGGCTACAGAGGAAGGCGATTTTCAGTGTGAGGTTTGCAATAGAATTTTCAGTAACTTACGCCTGTTTCGTGTTCACAAAAGAATGCACTATCCTCAGTCTAAATTGTGGACATGTGAGACCTGTGGAAAACGTTACAGTTCACGAAATCTTTTGGATGAGCACATCAACACCCACACAGGGGTCCGCCCCTATGCATGTGAAGTGTGCGGCAAAGATTTTGCTTCAAAGTACACTTATAAAGCTCACACAAAAACACACGAAGTGAGACCGAGACCTTTTTCGTGTGGTGAATGTGGTAAAACTTTTTTGAGTGCTCAGAATCTTGCACAGCATGAACGCACTCACACAGGTCTTCGGGATTATGTATGCGATCAATGTGGCAAAGCCTTTGGAACTGCTCGGAACTTGGAGGTTCATTCAGTGGTTCATTCTGGATACAAGCCTTTCATTTGCCGAACTTGTGGCAAGGCGTTTGCTCGGAAAGCTGAGATTCGAGATCATGAACGTACCCATACTGGTGAGAAACCATATCAGTGCGAGTTCTGTGGGGCAACATTTAGTCAGCGCAGCAATCTGCAATCACATAAGAGGGCAACCCACTACCAAGACAAGCGTTATAAGTGCACAGAATGTGGGAAAGGGTTTAAGCGGCGGCGCTTACTAGACTATCATGTCAAAGCTGCTCATACAGGTGAGCGCCCTTACAAGTGTACTACCTGTGAGGCAACTTTTGTTTATCCTGAGCACTTTAAGAAACATCGTCGCATTCACACTGGAGAGAAGCCCTTCCAATGTGAGGTATGTGGGAAAGCATTCAACAGTCGGGATAACCGAAATGCACATCGTTTCGTTCACAGTGACAAAAAGCCTTATGAATGTCTGGTCTGTGGTATGGGATTCATGCGCAAACCTTTGTTATATAATCACATGCAGACACAAGGACACATGAATGACACAATTGTAGTTAACCAGCCTCGTTTGACAACTGAAGAAGATATTTTACAAGACCCTGAAGCTCAGGAAATTGTCCCTGAAGCTACAGAGGTGGAGATGACCATTGTGGATGGTCTAGGTCAGCACCAAGATCAAGAAACCAAGGTTTATATTGCAGACTTGAAGGATCACGTTATTATACAACAAGAAGGTGATAGCACTTATGCAGAAAAAACAGTAATGGTGGGTGATGCGGACATAAAAAATGCAGATGGACAACACATTGTACAAGAAGCTGTGGAACATCTCATAATAGATGGTGCTGTTCATTTTGCTGACCCTAGTGAGTTGGCCAGCCTGCACAATGAAATAGGATCTATTGCTGAGATCACCACCACTTCTAGCTTTGGCCGAGGGGGAGAGGGGCGTCATGCTTTGGTGGTGCCTGCAACACCGAGAGTTCTCTCTACTCAAGGTTATGAGGATGGTCAAAACGGATTACCAGAAGGAACTGTTACTACATTAGCACCATCGCAAACCATCCAGAGTCCTGGTGGTCCTGTCCATTTGGTGCAGATTCGCATTCCGAGAGAGACTGCATCCAATGCTGCGTGGGTAAATATTGTTGAGAACCCACAGTGACAAGAATCTCTTAATAATAAACTATGTCAGTGGTGAGGATGGAGTATCCTGATGAGGATATTTTGGAAGAAAGTGTATTTTGTTCACAAGTGACTGCAATTATTTTTCATTCTTGAAACTATTCATTGATTGAATGGGTTGAAGAGAGAGTATTTCATGTAATTAATGTAGTTCTGTAAGATTACTTGAAGTAATTAGTTTAAAGGCCATTTAAAGGCAAACTACTTTATATGTAGTGATGCTTGAAACACTACAGTGAAGTTAAATCATTTTCTTGGAGCCAACATACATTGCCTTATAGAATTTCAAGGTACTTTTCTGATTAAGTTTTACATCTATAATTTTTGCACATTTTCTTGTCTAGTTTAAATGTGTGTTGTTTAGGTTAAAAAGTAATCCAATAATTAAATATGGAATTAATAGTACTCTAGTAATAAAATATCATTTCATTTATTTCACCTTCCTTTATTTAAAGTGAGTTTCTGATACAAATGTTACAGGAAAGGCATTAAAGTAGGTGTTAAAATATTGATTTGGTGCAATGGTCCCTTCCCAAATTATTTTTTGAGAGAATCGTAACTGCTTAAGTTACCATAGTGAAATATTAGAATACTTTCTTGCAGTGTAAAGTCAGCTCTTAAAATGAGAAACACATCTTTGTTTATTTAGGGAATCTTGGTTCACATGTGCCAACCAATTATGAAGCAATTTTGTGTAATTCATTTAGAGTTTACACTTGATCAAAACCAGCTTGCAGTATAAACTACTGCCAATGCATATATATATACTGTTTGGCACAGTAAATATTTTATTAAATAATATTACATTTCATGAGGATGATATCAACTTTCTTGTACAGCGAAGTGGAGATTGGTGCATTTTTGCACCCATTATAATATACTTCATAATTCCTTTTACCTCTTAGAGCAGTGCTGACTGGGAAAGAGGCATGCATGACTTACTCCTGTTGTTCTCGACAAAGCATGGAACTTATAGTTTTACAGTAGGCTTATTTACAAAAGAGATGTTATTTGACATATCACTTAATTTATCATAAGTTAATGCAAAGAAATAATGATTTGATTATTAAATGTGTTTTAAAAGCTACAAATGTATTTGAATGTGTTTACTTATCCTTATTCTCTGACCTATTCCATGTTTCCTGGTTAGTAGCTGGAAAATATGTATAGTGTTCTTATTCCATTTTACTGTGTTGCCTGATGCTTTTGATCTGACAATGCAACTGTCAGTTTCCACTGTGATGACATGAGAGATTTGTTTCTTTAGTGTCCAGATGAAGGATCCCGGCAATTGAAATACTATGTTAGAATTACTTCATATGTATTGGTGTATGTGGAATAAATGGATATGACAACAATATTCATATTCACATGAAGTATTTACTGACATCTTTTGCTTTGTTAGATTTTTCCTTTTTTATTCCTTGTTTCCCACTGAACCTATCATTTTTCATCTGAAACTAAATGTAGTTTTAAAGATTATTTGTCTGGTAATGTTTGAGAGTCATATTCACATCTATGACAGCTAAAACAAAAAAGTTTATCAGTATTTGAATCTGTGGAACACATTGAGAAATAGAACATGTTAATAATTGCATGAAATGTGCGAAATATTGGTTTATGAATTAGCCTCTTAGCGATAGTAATGCTTCAGCCTTTAAATGTACTCTGATTTGAAGGAAAATTATTTTCTTGTTCATATAATTGTTGACTTTCTGGGTTTCTATTATTGAGAATGACAGGGCAGGGGTTTGTTGCAGCTATAAAAAATTGTTAATGTATAAATAAATATAAACTCTCAGCTATTCGAAAAGGCTGATAACTATTCACTAAGATGTGAAATGAATTAAATGATAAGAAAAATATATGTTTATATACTATTTGTATTTTCAGAGTCTGGAATAGAACATGGATTGTGTTTTCTTGTGGAATCATAATTTATTCCCTCAATAATTTATTGTTTATTAAGGTTTTCCAACATGCTATGTTTTCCATCTTTTAGAAATGTTGAAAATGTTATAATTTATATATTTGTGATTTTGTCTACTTCTTTCTCTTTTATTTTTGGTGCCAGTAGATCTTTTGCATTCATTCTTTTTGAAAAATTTGCAATTCTAGTCATCCATTTTGCTGAATTCAAGATCTATTTATCAAAGATTTTTCTATAAATATTTAATGATGATTTAATTTTACATTGTTTTCTATGACTAAGATTGAGACAAATAATCCAAATTTTTATAAAAAATAATCAATTAATGATTACTTAAATATATTCCCATGAACACCTTCCTAAGAAATTTTTAACTCTGATTTTCACGGCGTATATGTTTGAACCAATAGTTGAGCCTCTTCAGAGGTATTTTTTTCATCTTTGCGGTTCAATTTGTGGGGCAATTTTTAACTTTACAGTTGGGAAGCAAGCAATATGTTGGAACTGTCCAGAACAAAGCATATTATAATTATTATCATTAATTGTTCTAACTCAATGCAAATCAAACATTTCAGATCTAAGACAAATCAGTTGTATGATATTCCAAATGATGATTCTTGTCTATGAAGACTAAATACTTTGTAACTTGAACCCTAAAAACTTCTGAATGTCAATGAATACTATTCACATTCATTTCTTTATTAATTCACAGCTTACAGTAATTGTATGTAAATAAAAATTATTATATAGATTCACTACCCATGTAACTGCCATATATTACAGCAACAGCCTTCTGTATGTTTAAACAGTAAACATTTTCATTTAACCATTTTGTCATCTCAAACTGATTTTGGTTTCCACATAAGGCATGACTTTTGATTAGGTAAGTTTTTAAATTAGTATTGCTGTTACATTGGTAAATGATATTAATTTACACTTTTTTGGTATAGAGTGACCATACTTTGAAAATTGAAAAAGAATACTCTTCACTAGAGGCCTATTTGACACCTCTTGATGCTTTCAGACGGGACATATGAACAACTAAACTGTTAGTGTTGGTTATACAAGTCATCACCTTACTTTTCAATTACAAAAGGCAATGATTTACCATTAATTAGATCATTGGACATTTCATTTCAAATGTAATGTAGCACCTTATCATTATCCTTACCAAACCTCAAACCCCAAACCCCACCACCTTATCCTTATCAAATGAATTTATTTACAAATTCATTTGTCAGAACCTTCAAAATTGCTCAATTAATCATCCCAATTACTACTACTATCATTATTTTCGTTTGCATACCCAGAATACTTAACAGATGAAGTATTTCTTGTGGTACTTTTTTATTTTCAATCAAATAATTATAAAACTGTGAGCATTCCATGTTTTTAAAATTATATTGGACTTAATTGCATCCTGCTTGAAATTCCTTTCTTTTGTTCACTGAACATTCATTAAAGAAAACAATCATTCTAAATCTACAATAAGACTAGTCTTACAGAAAACAAATTCTGCAATTTTCAACAATTCTGAATTTCACTCAGGTGAATGAGAATTCTAAAAATAGTTTACCCATAAATTGTTTGTTAACACCTTCTCTTTCTTTTCAAATATTCCTAATGACTGAACATAGTTTGAATATTGGTCGAAACAATTAATATCATCAATTTTTGTCATGGTCTTTGAGTAAATATAAAAAATAAATGCTTCAACTCCCTCTCAAGAGGAACAATGGTTTCATTCACTTCAGTCACAAAACATTCAATTCACAATTTCATTCATTCACAAAACATTCAATTCAGTAAATTACCCCATCCACTTTTGAAGATATTAAAGGTATGGAATGTGGATTTCATTCTCAAAATTTTCACATTGTTTTCAGTAAACTGCATCTCTTTTAGAATTTGTTTTACTTGAAGAGATTTGAATTTTGCTCTTCCTTCATTTTTGAGAGTTTCTAGGATTGTGTCTGAAATAGAAAGTTTCCATGATTGAATTTTTTTCTAAGACAGGTAGTGAGAATATATTCAAGATATAATCTCTGTTCAAAACTTAAACCAGTGGTACTGCAGAATGGCACAGACCTTTTTGGACTAATTAGTTTTCTAATTTCTTAGTCTGTACTAGCTTTTTGAATTTGCACTATCCTCTTCTGAGCTGCCATCAATTGTGGCCTAAAAGACATTTTTTTCTATTTTTTCAATTTTTTGGTACCCTAAAGGTAGATGTGAAATATGACTTAACGCATATTACAGAAGTGTTACCCTTGTCCTAAATGCAGAGTTTCATTGGAAAATTTGGAGTTTTTTTGTGAATATGTCGATTGAACATTTCTGAACATGTGTATTTTGGGCTCATTTTCAGAGAAAACTTTTGAGTTTTTTGAGAAATTTTGTTGGAAATCATCTGAAACACTTGTACTTAGAAGTACAATAATGTATAGAAAACGTCAATAATTTAAATTTTAACACTGTGATATACTATATTTAAAAAAACAACAAAAGAAAACATCAAAATGGTATTAATGTCATGTTATTCAGTGCATTTAACACTATCTGTACAAAAAGAAGTTTTTGAGAAAATAACATTTAAGTATTACTGACAATGTGTCATTTTCATAGAAGACTTTTTAGTTTTTGAGAAACTTTATAAGATATTATTTGAAGCACTTGCACTCATAAATGCAATGAAGTATACAAATTGCTTGTAATGTAAATATGGGGAGATAAATAATGTAAATTGTGGGAGATATCTTAAATATTATTAGAAAATGAAAAGAATAGAGTAAATGGTGTTTATGCCATCTTATTTAGTGCATTCATCACTATCCCTACAAAACATTTGATGCGAATTTTTGAGAAAATCTTGTTTTTTATATTTTTTAATATTTCTCATATTTCACTTAGCAATTCTAAAAAACTACTACAATTTTCAAAAAATATACAAGATGTAAATTAAAGAAAATCATTTGAGAATATCATATGAGAAGAAATCTCTATCTTCAATATTGTGGTTGCAGGAAGATGCTGAAGAAAATTCAAACTTTAGTAATTTTTCAAAAATTCTGAGTTAACAGTGAAAATCAATCCTCTGCTATCTTTATAAGCATATATCACTTTATTCTTGAAAGAATTTTTTTAGAAATTGGAGCCAATTTTCAGAAAATTTTGAAGATGTTCCAGAGGCTTCATGTAAATTACCCCCCAAATTTAAAGAGATCTTTTCAAAATCGCAGAACTTTCAGACAGGCCAGATCGACCAGGAAATATTTATTTTGGCAGATATCCTATAGTTTATTCACTAGTGTTCACGAGTAGATGGACGAATGATTTGAATAGAACCACTTTCAGTATTAGGGGACCCCAAAATGTATATTTCCATTAAAATGTTGATATTGATTTTCCAGAGCATTACATATCTTCCTCTATGCTACAAGTAGTACTCTGTATATAAATAACTTATTCGAGAACGTTAAAAGAAAACATTTGCCAAAATTTTCAAAATTAAGTCCAGGTATATTTTTTAAATTCCAAAAGAGTATATCTGTGAAAGAGAGTACATATGGTCACTCTACTGGTAAAATTTTAAATATGTCAACACCAATAACAGTAACAAAATTGGTTCATGTATTGTTGTTTTCAACACATCACATTTCACAATTTGTTCAATGCTTCGAGAATAATTAATTTTTGCATGTTCATTAATACTTTTTTATAGATTTAAACATTTTTCTTTCAAGCTTTTCTAATTTGCTCAAAAATATATCACATCTGACAAAAACTTCATCCAGATGTAAGAAAATTAGGAATTAAAGAGATTATTAAAATTAGTTTATGCTTATTTTAAAAATTAATTTACAATATTGATCGCGTGCGGTGACAATTTTAGTTGGGGAAGCGCTTTTGAAGTCCAAATTATAAAAAATGTTAAACAGTTAAAAATGATATGAATTTTCACAAAATGTGAATATTAACCCGGGAAAGGTCGCGTTTTGCAAACGAACGTAACTGGTCGCCTGTGAGAAAACGGACCCCAGGGAAAATTTCGTTGCGTAAATACATTCAACATCATAAACAAATATAATTCGGTATTTATGTGACTTACATTCTTAACCTACTTTATCGAGTTCTTTGTTATTTAAAATTATTAATATAAATTTATAAGATCCATCAATGCATTAAGGAATGTTTTTCTTTCATAAAACGGAAAGTACGAGCATACACTTTCATAAATGGTGAGTGTTGATTTCAAAATGTATGTATACAGTTAAGTAATAATGTTTTTCGCTATCTTTACAAACAATGGATGTGATTTGCATTCTACTGATTTCTCGCACTTTTCACATTCTCTGGATTCCTTGCAGTTTAAATACTTCGGACAAGTTTCGTGTTTTGTTAGTTCTCTTTCTTGCAACTTGTATTTCTTGTTTTAGCTCTGAATGCAATTATTGTACTATTTTAGGTATCAACTCTCGCGGCAATTCTGATAGAATTTATCCCATAATAGATCAAGGGGGAATACGATCCAAACTATCGTTTGCAATTCTTGTGTACGGTGATTCCTCGAAATATCAGTAATGTTTTATCCTCCTGACAGTTGATCGTGCCTGTGGTCCGATTAAAAAAGAACCGACTTGAGGGCGGGCTGTGATGGGGAGCGACGTTACCACGCTGGGAGATATTGCTAGAGAGCACGTGCTAGAGCGGCTGGGGGAGGAGCGGCGAGGACTGCCCGATCGCGGTGACAAGAAAGACAAACGGAAAGACAAGAACAACAACAACAAGAAAGACAAAAATTAATTATCAATAAATGATTAAATGGTATCCGTTGAACTCTGACTCGAATTTAAGTGATGTGTGGGTTGGCTTGACGTCAAGCTAGCACACACCCGTTTTCTCCACGAAAATACGTGGCAATTAATTCCAAATTGTGGCAATTAATTGGCAATGAATTAGCAATAAATGATTTGACATGTTTCGTTGCGGTGTGCTGACTTGGCTGTTCCAGCTTGACGCACCTAATATAAGTGCTCTATGGTCTCTTCGCCTCGTGTCGAGCGTTGAGCGTGGAGTAATCCGCCATTAATATTTCTCGTATATAAGAAGTTAGAATATATGTATGTAAATTTCGCCTCGTCTGTCGCATAGACAATATAAATTCTCTGTGCTCTGTCGGGACTGCCAGGTAGAATCTCCGCGTACGCCCCTCCTAATTCGCGCTCCTGCGTCACTACCTGTCGGCCAGAAATGGAAAGGAATTAGGAAAGTGGGGGGTGTAGGAGACTTCACAGGGGTTCGACTAACCCTTATGAAGCAGCAAAACGCGTTTTGTTGGAATAAATTTCACATGAAATTCGGCGGGAATCGAATGCAGACCTCAGTGGTGAAAGGCGAGGGACTTCGCTATGCGCCACGAGCTAGCTGTGTGACAACGTATGTTGTATACGTACACCTAAATGTAATTTTGACTTTAATATCCAGTTCTTTTGTAACTACCTTATATTTTTAATTTATGGACCTAAAAATGTTTGATCTTTTAAGAAAATGCAAATATATTATCAATTATTATACTATACAATATTTGCATTGGTTACAAATATCACACAGCAGTTTTTATTCAAAATATTATAAATAACTTTTAATGTTAAAACAAGCAAATTAAGAAAAGGGCGCTAAAACATTTGGCAGGCTAGGGCGCCCATAAGTCAAAGTTCAGCACTGGCCTCATACCTTCCGCGTCTTCTGTTTGGTTGTTAGGGCAATTGAGAACCCAACAACGCCGGATATGCGGCATTTTTCTTCACAATCTTGCATTCTGAAAACACACTGTGCGCGCCACACAACGTGAAACGATTTTTATCGACAGAAACTTCGAAACTTTTGGACACAGTTCAAAGTAACCTCTGGAATTGCTGGGGGTGGCCTGGAGATCGATGCACCTTCGCGCACAGCGCCTTTGCGCCCTTCGACGCTATAGGCGCTATTTTAAAGTCTAGTTAAGTTAATCTATTTTGGTGCTTCAATTGAGTTAAATGTGAAAACGAATAGATGGTTTCGCTTTGCTTAATAAGATATGGTAATAAAAAGTAATGCATGTAAAAACCGAGAAATTTTGATAAATATAAAAATATTATATACAATCACTATATTTTTTATCCATTTTCATTTACTTTCTTGCGGTATCAACAATGCTCATTGGCAAAATATGTTGCCCATACGAATTATAAGATGTTATAATTCGATAATTATAAGATGATATAATAATTAGATTTCGCATGATCGCGACCGTATGAAGCAGCGCTGGAGAACAAGCGACTCTAGCGGCAGGGCCGAGAAAGACGCAAAAATCGTGTCGTATTCCATCTTGAAGATAATACCCTCAGATGCCACAAAAGCCAAGTATAGTGCGCAATATTCTAAAAACAGTCGACAGGTTCGCAAGATGAATAAAGGAGACGAGCTGTGAATCCGAGGGTGTTCGGGAGTAGAAAGGAGGCAATGATTGTGATTTTTTGGGTGAGTTTTTCGTTGTTAATGAAACGAAGTCGGAACTTGTAATTTTGACGCGATAGTGGTCAACGCGGACGATTACGTTATCAATTAGGAAGAAATGTTCGGTTCAAGGTATTAGGAAATTTCGGAAAAAAAAGAAAAAAAATCTGAATGCGCGTAAAAAACGCGGACATTTTGTGTGGAAAAATCGCAAGATGAAGATAGAAGGAGCTGGGAGCGGCGGTCGAGGGTACTGATTTGCTGAACAGAAAAGTAAACACTGGGGAATCCTGTCCAAAAAAAGAAATAATATAGGAAGACCAAGTCCTGTTTAATTTTATGAATTGAGTTAATATTTTTTAACAAGTCACTGGCCATGCATGCAGTCAGTGAGGAAGATAAAAAAAATACACGATGTAAAACAACAATGAGGAAGTAAGGGTAAAGTTTTATTAATATTGTTTCGAGTTTGGGATTTTGTGTAACAACTGCTATATGCTATACCCGTGTAATATTGCAAAATATAACAAAAGTGCATGTCATTTACAAAGTATGTATCATTATTTCTGAGTATAGAGGGAAGCTTTTCAGATCCACATCGGAAATTATAAATAATCGCGTACATAAAATTGCACTGCCGAGATCCTGTATACGCGACCACTCAGATCTGCAAAATAAAATTATCATGACTATATCATTTCGACATAACTAATGTTAGTAGAGGGGTCAAAAGGGGAAAGACAGGGTCATGAACGATATTCAGTTTGAATATATAAATAGGTCGAAGTAAGATACGGTTCACTTATAGCTAAACATCTGCTCTGTATTGTCAGATTTAATTATTTTCAATCACATCAGTTCATCAGGTATACCCGTTTAACCAATTTGTAGCGTCGTTACGCCTTTCATTTTTGGTATTAAAGGTCCCGATTGAATAACAGTGTCACAGCCGAGGATGTCACAAGTCGCTATATTTAAATGGGACAATAACTATTTTTTCGCTGCAGTCAAAGGCATTTTTCTTGCTGTAGCTACAAGAACGGAATGAGAACTTACCAAACCTTTGAGCGCGCTTCGTGCAGTCATGTTTCACCGAAATTTGATTGCGTTATTATTGGACTCTCATGCAGTTTCACCAGGGGCTTTCATAAATACTACCGTGCCCAGAAATGTGTCCGCGGCCGAAATCAACCAGTGATCTGTAGGCATGCGGTTCAAATGTTAATCACAGCAGATAGAAAAGTCCCAACACGTTAATATTAGGCAAACAGACTTGCTGAACCCGCTCAAACGAAGAACTTAAGTACTACTAATTCACTGTACTGAAAAACGAAAACTACAAAAATAGTTCATATATTTTCTTACTTTATTGTATACGTACGTATATACGGAGTAATGTACGTAGTATAGAAAAAGTAATGTAATGCGGCGCGCAAAAACGGCGGATTTTCGGCAGAAAAAAATTCATTACCGGGGCCTGCTAACAAAAAAGTGAATAAATACAGTTGCTAAATTAAGAAACAAAATCCTCTAACACGTGGTGTAGCCAGAATCTGTTTTGTGGGTCCTTGATACCGAAAAGTCAATTTACGTCCGTCCATCCGTCCGTTCGTTCGCCCGTCTGTGAACACTATTAACGTCTAACCCACACATAGGATTTTTTCCAAATTGAAGAAACCCCTAACCATCTGGCTTTAGTTGAAGCTTTGGAATTATAAAAATCATTCCTTAAAATTCGGGGTACTATACATGAACCCCCTGGGGCATTTTCAAAATATCCTCAAAAACGGCTCCAAATTTGTTCTTTAAATTTCTTGCAACAGTTGAGTAAAATACACTAATAAAGGTGGCAGAGGGAAGATTTTCACGGCTGTCTTCGAAGTTTCGAAAATTGCAAAAGTTACATTTTTTCGACGTCTTCCTACAACTACAAACTTGAAGACAGATTTTTTCTATGAAATAAAATTTGTTGTCCGTAATTAGTTCTTTCATTAAGGTCATGTATATTTTTTGAAAATTTTATTAGGTTTGAGTAATGCAATATTTGTATTTAAAAAAAAATACAGAAACAAGATTTTCTCAAAAACAGTCCAAATTTTTTCTTTGAAGTTTTGTTATGGATAGTGCTAAATGCACTGTATAAGATGATTAAGCCGAGGCCCGCAACAGACTACATCGAGGAATGCGTTGCGAGAAATGTGCGACGTGATGTGTGGAAAATCGAAACAAGGGACACTCGCCGACCCTCACTCTGGAAAGAGAGAAGAAAAGCAATTTTTGGACACAATATTTGGCAGCATGTTAGAGAAGCGTCTTAAAAAATATATGAAACTAGTAACAGATGGAAATGGAAATGGTGCCTTAGAAAATAAGGTCTTCAATTGTTAAGAGATATAGTGAAGTTAAAAATTAATAAGAAACAATCGTTAAACCGAATGGCCCTTTGGAGCAGAGGAAATCGCAACGAACAATTCCATTCCATTCCATTCGAATCGACAATGCCTTATTTTACGTGGCGAGGCTCACGCCATCGGGCCTGCTCGGCCGTCCGACCACACAAATTTCGCTATTCTCCTTTCATCCTCTAGCATACAAACCAGGTGGTATTACATTGGCGAGGAAACTAGCGACCTGAATTTAGGTCAGAGTCTTCTTTTAGGCTTGAGTATATTTAATGTATAATAAATTTACAACATGGAAACCTACAACATGTGACAGCCAGCTTAACTTACAATACGAAAGAAGGCGTGCAAAGGATATTTTTGTCCTTAAAAATCCACCGCTTGATGGGGTTTCTTGGGAACTTGGGAATAGCAGTTGGATACGCTAACCGTTACGTCAGCGAAGGCACACCGCTGTTTGCAGCAGAATTGCAGCGGTCAGTTGCACTGATCGATAGTTTTCCGTTGTTTCTACGATCAACACCAAAAAGTTGGAGGAGCACAATTATAAACGCTTCACGGAATGCGCGGGATCTTTCCTTCCTCTTTCTTGCCAATTTCTCATCCCTTACGTAAACACACGCACACATGCACTACTCTACCAGAGTAGTCGGGACACCAGTCTGAAACTTACAGCTTGTCTCGTTGGGTCGGTGCCAGGCTGGTAGGAGATATCTGGTTGAAGAAAATTCTCAACAGCTGACGTAGGTCGGCGCCGGATCTTGCCATCCAGCGTGTTAACATCACCGCCACCTCGGGCGATAAAAGCATGCACTATACTTATGGGACCTAGAAGTGGACGCGCCCAGAGCGACCCACAGCTCACCTGCGATCATGCGCTCCAGCCTCCTCCGGTCGACGGGCACCTCGTCGTGGTGGAGCGCGTGGGCGGGGGCGGGGTCGAGCGCCATGGCGTCGCCCGCTGCCTCCCGGCGCTCCGCAGGCGGCCGTGCCCGCGACTGGCGCGCGCCGCTCGCCCGCCCACCCCCACCCCCACCCCCGGCCACGCCCCACTGCGCCTGCGCGCAGCGCCGCCAGCGCAGTGGGCCTTGCATGGCTCTGACCGGGAGCAACGAAGGCAACGTAGCTAGGTCGGTTTCTTTAGGAGAATTCTAGTGACTGCTTGCTCTCATCGGTTTTCATTCATTGATTACTGATTCCGGGTGCGTCAACTACTGAAGTCATTAGTCCCGTAAGTATAATGCAATGTTTTACATCGGAAGGTCGCGGTGACCTTCCCCCACTAGATGGCGAGCCAGACGCCGACCTACCAATGACTAGCGGGGTTTTCAGCAACCAGGTATCGCCCACCACCAAGACGCCGCCCCAGGCATGAAAAGTTCTAAGTCCCTAACCGAACTCCCGGCATGTCAGGGGCGTGCGGTGACCAATTTGACTGGGTAAGCTCTGTAAATAGCAAGAGTGCGATTTGGAGCCTGTTTTGGAAGACAAAACGAAAATTTATTCAGTTCTCTGCGTTTTAAATTAAATCATATCAAAAAGACATTACTATTATATTTATTATTATTAATATTATTATTATTATTGCGTCGTCTGGAATAACGTTATTCCTCCCCCATACGCGCCCACAATTTTGAGTGAACCAAAAGTCAATTATCGACCTCTGCCTTTTGAACGCTTTACACGTCGTCAATACTTATAAGTTATTTTTCGGAACGTAACCAACGCTGCATCCCGTATAAGAGACACTATTATTCGTTCTTATTTGGCAACACTCACGACTCTTAAGAAGCTTCCTTCGCACTGCCCTCTCTCTCACGGCATAGCATCTGATGAATGACTATTTTATCTTTATGTATCTATATTATCTATATTTATATTTCATCTAAAATAATTGCAATATGCTGAACCATGGAAATGTTTTCTTTAATAGATTTACTGAAGAAATTTCTAATTGCAAAAATCAAATCATTTTGAATTCTGTTAGAAGTGCCTTTTAAATGTTCTGGCAAATTTTAAGTATTCTTGTGAGATCGTAATATACTCAACAAATTTAGAAGTTCGATCAACGCAGCCTTTGCTAACCAACTCAATTTTACGATGCCTTCCGAAAGGTAATTCCTGCATTGAAAAAAAACAAAAAAAAAAAACTGTCGCGTCAATCATGCATTTTAATATGACTCTATTAGTTCTGTGTAATTATGATGAATTACATCTGATCAATTTAAGTTTCAATGCTGACACTGCAAAACTGAATAAGTGAACACAAATTACTCTGTTATAGATCATTTTTGTGATTGTTTTTGAGAGACGGTGCAAATTGTTATAGCGTTGTTTATTCCTCACATAACGAACATGGGAAAACACTGATCATGGTCCAGCAAAATCAATTAATTGTTTCCTGTTTCCTGTTAACCAACTGGTGTTTTCATATTTTTGAGGTGTTAAAGAAGGGAAAATGCTCCCTTCCCTTTTCTTTGCGCAAAGAACTGACTGAAGACATATTCTGGAACAGGCCTCCCTATACGAGTAATTCACTTTTCTCCACAAATGTACAACTGAATATATTTTTTTTAATATCCTCAATTATAAATGTATTTTCTGCCATTGCACAGCATTACACCGTTATGTAGCACAAAAGACAGTGCACACAAAAATAACAGTCACTCATAAATAATATGCACAGTGTGAATAACACGCACAGATCAAAATCCAAAAGAAAAAGACCGTGGCAGGCGGCGCTTACACCTGTGTGTCGGCTCGTACGCATGCGAACACATCTGCAAGCTCAATTCAGAGCAAGCCTGGGCGGCGTGCCGCGGCAATGGACCCGGGTGGCGGCGCTTACCAGCGTGCTGCATACAACGAAATGGAGCTTCCAGAAAGTCAAGAGCGCATGCGCGAACTGCCTAATGTATTTAGATGGAGAACAACGTCATGCTCAGTTCGGGCCGGGTTGCGGCGCCTACTACCTCCATCTCTTTCAACCGCTTTCTGTCTTTGTCAGCAACAGCTGTGTATGCTCAATGAAGGGCCGCGCGCCTACGCGAGCCAGTGTACCCTTACTTGGCACAATTTCAAAAACCAAGCTTAATTCTCTATGGCGTAAGAGGTGATTTCAAAATATAATAATTACATTTCTCTGTCTTTTCTCCAGGGTAGGCACAGCATACCTAGCTTACCTGGAATGCACGCCACTGCGGCATGTGTAGTAGTGTAGTGCATGTTAGTACAAGAGTGTGTGTAAGGATAGGACAAGGAAGAGGAAAGAAAGATCGCGCGCGGTCCGTGGCCCGTTTGTTAAGGTACTGTTCCGGCATTCGCCTGGTGTTAATCGGAGAAACCACGGTAAACTAACGATTAGAGCAGCCGGCCGCTAGAATTCTCCTCCAGATAGTGACTGAATTTGACCTAGATGAGGAGCTAACGTCGAAAATTCTTTCACCGTCGGAACTCAAATTTTAGGACCTCCGGGTCAGAGGCACTGCAATAACATCACTAGATGCACTGAGCCCCCGCTCCCGTTGTCTCATTAGTAGTTTTCCGTGGTTTCTCCGATCATCACCCAGTGAATGTCGTAACAGTACCCTAACAATAGGACCGCGGACACAGCGCGATCATTCCTACCTCTTCCTTCACCGGACATCACCCCTTACACTTACACATTTACACTTACACGTGCTATACTGTCACACATGCCGGAAGACCTGTCGGGAGCTTAGAGCTTGCCCCGCTGGAGCTTGGAAGATACTGATTGTGGAAAACCGAGCTAACCGACATAGGTCGACGCCGGATCTCGCGATAAAAATGCTCTACACTTTCAGGAATGAATGACATCAGCAGTTGTCCAGTTTGGAAATATTAATTAATCAATATAAATTAATTAATTAATCAATTAAGTTTATAAGTAAAAATGTATATTAACAAAAAATAAATGCATGAGGTTTAAAGGGCATACTTCATTCGTTCCAAAATGATTGTATTAATGACAAAACCTATTAACATGTCTCACATTTCTGCTATTCTTGGCACGACATCTCCCATACAAAATTTCCAGACATGAAAAATAAAGTCCAATGCTTCGAAAACATAAGTAACTGTGTACTTGGCGTTTTAAGATCTGATCAATCCGACGTCTGCTTGTCAAAGTTATTCCATTGCCAAGGTCCAGTTTTCATTTATTATCCTGGCCTGGAAGAAAGGGATACATGTGGCGAACATGGCGTATTTCATTCGCTGTACCTATCGTTCTCCGCCAATCCGAGCTTTCTTTTCATCGCACAGCTGCGACCATTCGAATTAGGAAACTACAGCCTCATTTTGGATCCGAACGAGTACCGAACCTGGGAACTTACCGCGAAAAAATAGCAAGCAAGCTGTCCATGAGCAAGCAGAGATGCCATTTTTAACATCTTTGCGGAACAATTAATATACCACTCAGCGGCAAAACAAGTAAAGTTAATACGGGAAGAACAAAACTGACTAAATTAATAGTGAATGCAATTTTAATATAATAACTCTAATATCCGATACAACCAATACTATCCTATATGAAATAATCCAAACCAATCCTAATAAGTAATAAAACTGGCTGAACGAAATTACAATTGGGTTCCCTTGCAAAAGGATATCAATAAAGCAAAACGCAAATATTGGGCTCCTCTCAATGGACGAAGGGTCATCCATGTTAGTCCAAATGAGAAATGCGAACCTCACTGGTCAGCGAAACAGCTACCTGCACAAATTTTTAGCGATCCTTAATGAATCCGTGGAAAAAAATGTTTTTACAAAAATATTGTACACAACCTACCTTAAAGAGCTGATTTTTCTGAAGAGATTTTATTTGAAAAAAAAACCTTATCTTCAATTTTGTAATTTTTGAATGTTAAAATATTCCAATTTTCGAAAAGTTAACCAGAAACGAGACTAGTACCAATTTTTACTTTCTTGTATACATACATATATACGGAGTCATATACGTAGTATAGAGAAAGTTAATCTGTTCTAAAAAAACATCAGTCTACCATTTTAAATTCTCAAAGCATAAAATACCTACAAAGAAGATCTAACAGTTTAATAATTCACTTCACATCAACAGAAATGTAATTCAAAAATCACTGGGTTGGCTTCCATTTCAGTTGTCGCGCATCGTCATTCTTGGCCGGAGTGGTAATCCTAGAGACAGCCCCGGTTCCAGAGAAGGCAGCTTGCTAGAGGACGCTGGCAGAAGGCGGAAGGATGTTCCATTGCGGTCTAGTTCTGGGCCACGTGATGGGAGCGTTCTATCTGAACTATCTGAGTGCAGGTACACACGTCTTATTATTTCATATCTTCGCTCACAACAGCACAAACGGTTTATCTACTTCCAATTATTAATTCTAAAATGCATTGGCTCATTGTAAAATTACTTATCTATTGCTACTGGCGAAGGAACTGACAAATTATTTTTAGTGTTATTAAGAGAGCTTAATCAATTTTTAAATATTATATATATATATATATATATATATATATATATATATATATATATACACACACACACACACACACACACACACACACACACACACACACACACACACACACACACACACACACACACCGGGTGATCAGTATAAAACGCAACCCTGCTGTTCAAGGCACGGAGAGACAAGTGATAGTTTTGCAATTCGGCATCTGGGACAGCTCTATCGACTTCATTTCAGCGACACTCCATTTACCACCGCCCCCTTCGTTTCACTCATCCCCTTCCTGTGATGTGGTCATACCTGCTCGAAACAAAACAGGCCGCGTCTTTATTCACACCTTCCTTCTTTCACAGTTAACTTACGATGCGCCTCACCGTAGAGCAACGCAGTTTTGTGGTGGAGGAGTATTTCCGAACGCAATCTTTCAAAGTGTGCTGGGCAGCTTTCAGAGACAAATTTTCATTTCAGTATATTCCGAACAAGAGTACCATCTTTCGGTCGGTGAAGTGCTATCGTGAGACAGATGTGTTTGATCGGAAACGCAGTCGCTGAATTACAGCGCGCACGCAGCGTAAACTAGAAGAAGTTCGGGATGTTCTTTTAGTTGCCTTGAGATCATCATTAGGGAACCTTGAGAAGCAATGTAATCTTTTATATGGAAGTGCGCACTGTGTCACTACAAAATTGAAATTGTGTGCGTTCAAACTGGGGACATCTCAGAAGCTTATGATTCATCATCGGGCTGCTCGTATGAATTATTGTAATTTGGCTACGTCGATCCTTTTGCGAAGTTCTTGAGGCAGTTGATAACGTATTTTATAGTGATGAGGCTTGGTTTCATCAGGACGAATAATTAACCAGCAAAACAATGGGATCTGGGGTACTGAAAGACCACAGTAAACAGTAGATTGATTTTTTTGTTTTTCCGGGCGTGTCAACTGCTCTGGTCATTAGTCCCGTTAGTGTAGTTAATGTTTTTTCTCGGGAGATTGCGGTGATCTTCCCCCGCTGGATGACGATATTCGGCGCCAACCTACAGTCGGCTAGTGGGGTTTCCCCTAGCCAGGACTCTCTCACCAGCGGGGCAACGCCCCAGCCGGGACAAGCTCTAAGTTCCCGACCGCTCTCCCGGGATATGTGGTAGTGTAGTGCATGTCAGAGTGTGTGTATAAGGGGAGAGGATAGGACAAGGAATGGGAAGAATAGATCGCGCGCGGTCCGTGGCCCGTTTGATAGGATACTGCTTCGCCTAGTTTTGATCAGAGAAACCACGGAAAACTACCAATCACAGCGACCGGCCGCTAAACTTCTCCAGAAAACGATTGAATTCGACCTAGCTGAAAAGCTGATGGCGAAAATCCGTCCGCCGTCAGGACTCGATCCTAGAACCTCACAGTCAGAGGCCCTGCAGTGACATCAGTTGATGCACGGAGCTACCGCTCCCGGTAGGAAACAGTAAAGAGACCACTGCATTCAAAAAACAAAAAACAAAAAAACAACAACAAAAAATAAATGGAGTATGGTGTGCGATTTCTCGTCACAGAAGAATTGGTTCTTTTTTTTAAAAAAAGCGATGTCGGTGGATACATATTAGAATGTACTTAAAAAATTTCTATCCTTTCTTAAAAAGAATGAGAGAAATTGTTGGTTTCAGCGGGATGGGGCGACATCACATACTGCCAACTCGACAATATAATTTCCGAAAGAGTTTTTTGGGAACAGAATAATTTCTCGAGGTTTGTGGCCACTTCGTACACCTGATTTTTACCACCAGATTATTAGCTTTGGCGATGCATCAAAAGTAAAGTTTCTGCAAACAAATCTACTAATCTCGAACAGCTCCGAAGAAACATGGAGGGAGCGATTCGCATGGTTGATAAACAAACTTTACATCGGGTTGCAGCAAATGTTCTCAAGCAAGTTAATTCCATTTGTTAGCAAATGGAAGAAATTTTGAACATTTTTTGAGAGGTTGGTTTGTTTCCAAAACCAATGTATAATTCATAATTTCCTTTTCAACATTTATAATACACTATTTCCTTTCCACCTTTATCGATTACCTAACTACCTTTATTACTTTAATTGCACGGAATTCCAAAACCTTTATGTTAAGGTTAAATAATGGGGATGATGTGTAGGACTGTGATGTATCATTAAACATTGACTATCATTCACTGATACTTTCACCAGTGATTATTAGTAACTGACTACTAAGCCCACCATTTGAAATCTACTTTTATTTTAAGGTAATATTATTTCAATAAAAAAATTATTATATGTTATTAATTATAACTCTAATAATAATAATAATAATAATAATAATAATAATAATAATAATAATAATAATAATAATAATAATAATAATAATAATAATAATTTGATCTGCGGATCTGGAATTAATACTTTTTGATGCATATTTAAAACAGCAAGTATAAAACATCTGTGCATTTCTGGAGCACATTTGTTGTCATAAAAACACACTGCTCACGCAGCGAAAACATGAGAAAAATCGGGATATTCTTTCAATTTCCCCGAGAAAATGATTAAAGAAGCCCCGGCAGCAATGTAATCTCTCGTAGGGAAGTGCCCACAGTGCCACAAAGGTTGAAAATATGCGTATTCAATCAGCGGGCTTCTCAAGAGCTTAAAGTTCCCGATCGGCCTGCTCTAACGATTTACTGTAATCGGCTACGGCGAATTGATAGCGAAGGTCTTGATGCACTTGATAAAATGCTTTTTAGTGACATACGTATCAGCATAAATTGAGAAATTGATTTTTATTGTATTTTATTAGTTAATAATTTTAAAGTATCCTTATTCAATAATAATAATAATAATAATAATAATAATAATAATAATAATAACAAACATTTTTTCTGCGAATCGGAATTTATAATTTATTAATATTTATTTAAAACAGAAAAATCTTCCTCTTTTTCTGCACTTCATGGACTAATCTTAAGACTGTTCCGTCTTCACAATTTTTCCTTCCATCGTTTTGCGGGTCTGCTCACGTCTCTTCTTCCATACGGTTGGTAAATAATGATAATTTAGGTAGTCCTTTACCTATGTTCACACCAGTTTTTTCGGTATTTTGTTATTTTGCTTCCAATTTCTTCGGCAAGTAGTTTTTCCCTAATCCTCTCGTTACGAATATGATCTTCTTTCGTGCAGCCTAGCGTTCTCAGAAACTTTATTTCAGTGGCGTGTATTTTACTTAGGGTTATTTTTGTTAGTACACAACTCACGCTGCCGTACGGAAGAATTCGAAAAGACATAGTCCAATCAAAATTTATTCTTGTATCTGGCTTTATCTTATGTTTTAATGTATTATGTATATTACCACAAATTCTTTGGAAACTTGCCAGTTGAATGTTCATGTCTTTACTGATATCTTGATGAACTTGACAATCTAAATAGCTGAAACTGGAAACATGCTCCAAATATATTTTATCGAAAATTATTTTGAATCGTATTAGATGTTTTCCCCAAAATGCCTTCACTTTTGTTCTTCCTTCGAAATTTCAACATCGTATTTTTAACATAAACATGATTTAAGTGGTTAAATGCATACTGTAAATCATTAAATGATTTAAGATTTAAATGCATACTGTTAATCATCTTCTGTTTCCTGGAATATTAACGCGTTGTCTGCCGAGAGTAAAAAGTATAAAAACATTTCTTCTGAAATCTTAATATCTTTAGTGATGTGTTTATATAATAAATATATATACCCACATATGTGTTTCTTGCTATTTGCAGATGACGACGACGACGGCGACGACGCTGACTGGGAGGATGTGGAGGAGGAGTAAGACTTATTGACGACGACGACGACGACGACAGCGACAACGACGACGACCACGACAACGGCAACGACGACAAAAATGACAAATGTGTAGACGCTTCCGACGAGAACTACGTTGATGAGGACAACAGGATATTTGTCCCATGAAGCAGGGGGGGGTGAAAACGACAGTATTGTCGTCCGATGAGGGGCTGATATAGACGGTAAAAGCATCGTCAAAT
This sequence comes from Teleogryllus occipitalis, assembly GCA_011170035.1. Classification (NCBI taxonomy): domain Eukaryota; kingdom Metazoa; phylum Arthropoda; class Insecta; order Orthoptera; family Gryllidae; genus Teleogryllus; species Teleogryllus occipitalis. The sequence continues at coordinate 123,342 of BLKR01009356.1, forward strand.
GGTTGGTTGATGATGACTACTGAAGAGTCGTCCAATGAGGGGTTGATGAGGACAACAGGATATTTGTCCCATGAAGCAGGGGGGGTGAAAACGACAGTATTGTCGTCCGATGAGGGGCTGATATAGACGGTATCGTCAAATGGGGGGTAGATGAAGACTACTTCAGAGTCGTCCAATGAGGTGTTGATGAGGACAACAGGATATTTGTCCCATCAAGCAAGGGGGGTAAAAACGACAGTATTGTCGTCCGATGAGGGGCTGATATAGACGGTATAAGCATCGTCAAATGGGGGGTTGATGAAGACTACTGAAGAGTCGTCCAATGAGGGTTGATGAGGACAACAGGATATTTGTTCCATGAAGCAGGGGGGGTGAAAACGACAGTATTGTCGTCCGATGAGGGGCTGATATAGACGGTATAAGCATCGTCAAATGGGGGGTTGATGAAGACTACTGAAGAGTCTGAAGACTACTGAAGAGTCCAATGAGGGGTTGATGAGGACAACAGGATATTTGTCCCATGAAGCAGGGGGGGTGAAAACGACAGTATTGTCGTCCGATGAGGGGCTGAAATAGACGGTATAAGCATCGTCAAATGGTTGGTTGATGAAGACTACTGAAGAGTCGTCCAATGAGGGGTTGATGAGGACTACAGGATATTTGTCCCATGAAGCAGGGGGGGTGAAAACGACTGTATTGTCGTCCGATGAGGGGCTGATATAGACGGTATAAGCATCGTCAAATGCGGGGTTGATGGACTACTGAAGTGTCGTCCAATGAGGGGTTGATGAGGACAACAGGATATTTGTCCCATGAAGCAGGGGGTGTGAAAACGACAGTATTGTCGTCCGATGAGGGGCTGATATAGACGGTATAAGCATCGTCAAATGGGGAGTTAATGAAAGCTACTGAAGAGTCGTCCAATGAGGGATTGATGATGACAAGAGAAGATTTGTCCCATGAAGGGGGGGATGAAAACTGCAGTAGTGTCCTCCGATGAGGGGCTGATGAAGACGGCAGAATCATCGTCCAATGGGGGGTTGATGAAGACTACTGAAGAGTCGTCAAATGAGGGGTTGATGAGGACAACAGATAATTTTCCCATGAAGGGGGAATTAAAACGGCAGTAGTGTCCTCCGATGTGGGGCTGATGAAGACGCCAGAATCATCGTCAAATGGCAAGTTGATGAAGACTACTGAAGAGTCGTCCAATGAGGGGTTGATGAGGACAACAGAAAGCTATTCCCATGAAGGGGGGATGAAAACGGCAGTAGTGTCCTCCGATGAGGGGCTGATGAAGACGGCAGAATCATCGTCAAATGGCAAGTTGATGAAGACTACTGATGAGTCGTCCAATGAGGGGTTGATGAAGAAAACAGAAGATGTGTCGCATGAAGGGGGGATGAAAACGGCAGTAGTGTCCTCCGATTAGGGGCTGATGAAGACGGCAGAATCATCGTCAAATGGCAAGTTGATGAAGACTACTGAAGAGTCGTCCAATGAGGGGTTGATGAGGACAACAGAAGATTTGTCCCATGAAGGGGGGGATGAAAACGGCAGTAGTGTCCTCCGATGAGGGGCTGATGAAGACGGCAGAATCATCGTCAAATGGCAAGTTGATGAAGACTACTGTTGAGTCGTCCAATGAGGTGTTGATGAGGATAACAGAAGATTTGTCTTATGAAGGGGGGGATGAAAACGGCAGTAGTGTCGTCCGATGAGGGGCTGATGAAGACGGCAGAATCATCGTCAAATGGCGGGTTGAAGAAGAAGTCAGTAGCGTCCCAATGGAGGTTGATATAGACGGCAGAGGTATCGTCCAATTTGGGAGTGATGACGACTGAGTCACCGTCCAATGAGGGGGTGAAGTTGACATCATAGGTGATGTTGAATGAGTGTGTGATGAAGACGACTTAGGCGTCGTTCAGTACGGGATGTAATGAAAACCACTGTGGGTTCGTTCAATGGCGGGGTTGATGAAGCATTTACTAGATGATGGAGGCCAGTGGAAGAAGAAACATGCACATTCTTTAGGACGTGTTCGAAGGCAACATGTGTGTAGATAATATTGAAAAGTACAAGCTTTAGGAATTGCAATTAAAAAGCCAAACAGATGACAATCAATTTCCGGAAATTTGCGCATGTTCTATGAGCGAGAGCGAAGGGAGAGTAGTAGTAAAATAGCGCAAAAAGAAGTAAGTGTGTGAAACGTGAGGTTACTGCCGAATGAATGTAAGAAAATCGAAATGGATGGCTCCAATACAGACACAATAAAAATGATGTCTCTTGCAGTCACTGACGACTTTGCCGTCGAGGCACAAACTGAAGAAACCAAGGTTTTAAAAAGTTATATATAGAATAATGTTTTCCTACTCACAAGAAGTCAATCAATTTTTTAAAAAGGCCATACTGAAAGAAAACATATTACTTTTTGAATTGTAATTTATAATGAACTATTTCATGTTGAACAGTTACCAAATGTTTTAAAATCGATCTTTCAGAAAAAAATTGTAAATAGTTTTATGTAACCATAGAAACAAATTGACCGTTTTAAAATAAAAAATCAATTTATATAAATGATGCTACATCAGCACATACTTTATAGATTTGTATTTTATTTTACAATTTTCGAAAGTCAGAGAGTTCATAAAAAAATACTGAATCAGTGCCATTTTTAATTGTTTTTGCTCTTATTTTAGGAAACAATGAGATGGCACACACCCAATTTTCACTGTTCCCTCTGACTTTTCGATTGATTGAGTATTTCGTGTTTCGAGACCCGTCAATTCCGTTAGTGAAGTGCAGGGTTTCTTCACGGGAGGCAGCGGCGATCTTCCTGCCAGGATGGAGAGATCAGCCGCCGACCTACTCCTTGGTTTGCGTGGTTTTCCCTTTCAGGAATCTCCCACCCGCGAGGCATCCAGCCAGGTCAAACTCTTCGTAATAGACGTAATATAGAGAAAGTTATGTTATGCTGCGCGAAAAAACAACGGATTTTCAGCGGAAAAAATCATTACCGCGCTCAGTTGACGAAAATGTGCATAAAACCTGTTTCTAA
>BLKR01009357.1:0-26207 GCA_011170035.1 Teleogryllus occipitalis
AACTAAAAATACCATCATTTTGTACTAATATTAAACTAATTTTAACCCATTTTCAAAAATTTTGAACTGATGCACAACATCAAAATAAAAAATGTAAACCTTTGCGGGGGTTCACCTACCGTAAAGTTAGCAACTCCACCCATTAAAATCAATGATATCGAAAAACTAAAAATACCATCATTTTGTACTAATATTAAACTAATTTCAACCCATTTTCAAAAATTTTGAACTGATGCACAACATCAAAGTAAAAAATGTATTCGTTTGCGGGCGTTCACCTACCGTAAAGTTAGCAACACCACCCATTAAAATCAATGATATCGAAAAACTAAAAATACCATCATTGTGTACTAATTTTAAACTAATTTTAACCCATTTTCAAAAATTTTTAACTGATGCACAACTTCAAAATAAAAAATTTATACTTTTTCGAGTGCTCACCTACCGTAAAGTTACCAACACCACCCATGAAAATCCATGATATCGAAAAACTAAAAATACCACAATTTTGTACTAATATTAATCTAATTTTAACCCAAATTCAAAAATTTAAACTGATGCACAACATCAAAATAAAAAATTTATACTTTTTCTAGTGTTCACCTACCGTAAAGTTAGCAACACCACCCATTAAAATCAATGATATCGAAAAACTAAAAATACCATCATTTTGTACTAATTTTAAACTATTTTTAACCCAAATTCAAAAATTTTGAACTCGTGCACAACATCAAAATAAAAAATTTAGACTTTTGCGAGTGTTCACCTACCGTAAAGAGATTATTACAAATGAGATTATTTTAAGACTCTAATGATGTCTGACCAATGCAAATGGCGAACGATCTTTCTCTCTTCTAAAGCACGTAAAAAATTATCTGAGATAGAGTCTTAAACAAGACATATTGAATGCATTATCTACATAGAAAATTACATTTTGGGACGCTTAGAGCCTGAAGACATTTAAGAAATTTGCCGAGACTATAGTGAGAAAACGAGATTCCGTAAGACAAACCATATTTTATATCTACACCTACATGATTTTTTGACTTTAATATCCAATTTCTTTTGTAATTAAATGTAAATTACATTCAAATATAGAATTTCGTCTATAATACCTTATATTTTTAACTTATTTACCCTCAAATGGTTGATGTTATAAAAAATGCAAACATATAATCAATTATTTATACGTATACAATCTTTGCATTGTTATAAATATAGTTCATTTTTTACATTCAAAATATTATAAATAACTTGTGTCAAAAAAAGGGCACTAAACATTTGAGAGCCTAGAGCGCACATAAGTCAAAGTTAGGCATTGCGGATTTAACTTTAATAATTGAGAATATTTATAATCATAATAAGAAAATAATTTAAAACTAATTTGCTTTACGTATAAATTCAATCTAAATTTGAACATTCTTTTTATTATAAAATAATAGGTTGATTATTAAATGAAATGACAGTTTTGACTAAATGGATTATTTATTTTTAGACAAAACAAAATTTACATTAATTCTATATGCATATAAATATTCTAGTACACACATTAAACCGAACATACATACTTGATATCTCCCTATTAATATCTTAAATCTTATTAAATCTAAACATGATCTAAGATGATTCTGGCAACAAACTCGTCGCCCTGGCATTAAAAGAAAAAGTTATCACGCATTATCAAATTACGTATAGACCAATTATGAATTAGACAAATTTTAAAATTACATTGCACAAATACATCCTAATAGCAGATCACAATGGTCAACAATTAAATAATTAGCAAAATCTTATTCCCCTATACCAATATTAAACAACGGTACTATATCTGCTTATACTGATTTTCAAAAATAAAATTTAATTGCCAGTCACTTAGTCCAAAAGTCTTTTATCTCCAACCCTATTATAGATCAAATTTTTAATAAGGAAGTTGAATCTTTCATCTCTTCTCCACTTTATTCAGTCCCTTCAAAAATAAATTTTTTCTCATGTAGAAGTTCAAAAAATAAAACAAAAATTGAATATTCCACAGATCCACAGATATTCAGATTTCACACCTTCCTTTTCCGTCAGATATTCCACACCTTCCTTTTACCACCATAGCGCTGCATGCTGATGACACTGCACGTCTTTCGTATCACAAAAATGTACAAACTGCCCGAAACACTCTTCAAAACTCTTTAAATTTATATATTAAATGGACTCAACAATGGAGAATAATAATAAACTCATCTAAAACACAAACAAAAATTTTCACACTTTGCAGACCTACTAATCCCCCATGTCTCAAATTAAATAATATAAATATACCCTAGATAGAAAATCATATTTCAATTAAATAATTAGGGCTCTATTTCGACCATTGATTAACTTGGAAAACACATATTCAAAATATTGCCAATTAAAATTCTCAAAAAATATCAAAATTATACCCCTTAACTAATAAATTTTCAAAATTACAAATAGATTGTGGTATATCAATATTCAAGGCAATAATAAGACCATCAGTTACATACGCATGCCCAATTTAGTGTAATGCATCTGCGTCAAAACGGAAAATTTTTTACGGAAAATTCTATAGGCTGAATGGTTCATCTCCAACAGACAAATTCATAAAGAATTACAAATTGAACTAATTAAAACATTTATCACTAATCAATCTTCCAAATTCTTCAACTCTTTAAAAAATATTCTGTTCATCAACATTTCGATCTGGGAAAAAATTATCACATTAAATGAAATCGTTCCCGCTTCCCCGATATTTTTCACCCTCCATAAATAATTATCTACTTTACTACTTAATAATACCTTCTATTAAAACTGTAAATTTATAATAAAAACTAATTAATACTTATTGAAAAAACATTTTTCCCGAAATTATTATTAAAATAAAATCATGATTATCCTTAATTATGATATTAATTTCTGGCATCCCCAAACACATTTTTTATTTTGGCATAATTTCTGGCATCTCCAAACTACATTTTTTATTTTGATGATGTGCATCAGTTCCAAATTTTTGAAAAGGGGTTAAAATTGGTTTAAAATTAGTACAAAATGATGGTATTCTCAGTTTTTCGATATCATTGATTTTAATGGGTGGTGTTGCTAACTTTACGGTAGGTGAACACTCGCAGAAGTATAAATTTTTTATTTTGATGTTGTGCATCAGTTCAAAATTTTTGAATTTTGGTTAAAATTAGTTCAAAATTAGTACAAAATGATGGTATTTTTAGTTTTTCGATATCATTGATTTTAATGGGTGGTGTTGCTAACTTTACGGTAGGTGAAAGCCCGCAAACGAATACATTTTTTATTTTGATGTTGTGCATCAGTTCAAAATTTTTGAAAATGGGTTAAAATTAGTTTAATATTAGTACAAAATGATGGTATTTTTAGTATTTCGATATCATTGATTTTAATGGGTGGTGTTGCTAACTTAACGGTAGGTGAACCCCCGCAAACGTATACATTTTTTATTTTGATGTTGTGCATCAGTTCAAAATTTTTGAAAATGGGTTAAAATTAGTTTAATATTAGTATAAAATGATGGTATTTTTAGTATTTCGATATCATTGATTTTAATGGGTGGTGTTGCTAACTTTACGGTAGGTGAACGCCCGCAAACGTATACATTTTTTATTTTGATGTTGTGCATCAGTTCAAAATTTTTGAAAATGGGTTAAAATTAGTTTAATATTAGTACAAAATGATGGTATTTTTAGTTTGTCGATATCATTGATTTTAATGGGTGGAGTTGCTAACTTTACTGTAGGTGAACGCCCGCAAACGTATACATTTTTTATTTTGATGTTGTGCATCAGTTCAACATTTTTGAATTTTGGTTAAAATTAGTTTAATATTAGTACAAAATGATGGTATTTTTAGTTTTTCGATATCATTGATTTTAATGGGTGGTGTTGCTAACTTTACGGTAGGTGAACACTCGCAAAAGTATACATTTTTTATTTTGATGTTGTGCATCAGTTCAAAATTTTTGAAAATGGGTTGAAATTAGTTTAATATTAGTACAAAATAATGGTATTTTTAGTATTTCGATATCATTGATTTTAATGGGTGGTGTTGCTAACTTTACGGTAGGAGAACGCCCGCAAACGTATACATTTTTTATTTTGATGTTGTGCATCAGTTCAAAATTTTTGAATTTTGGTTAAAATTAGTTTAATATTAGTACAAAATGATGGTATTTTTAGTTTTTCGATATCATTGATTTTAATGGGTGGTGTTGCTAACTTTACGGTAGGTGAACACTCGCAAAAGTATAAATTTTTTATTTTGATGTTGTGCATCAGTTCAAAATTTTTAAATTTTGGTTAAAATTAGTTTAAAATTAGTACAAAATGATGGTATTTTTAGTTTTTCGATATCATTGATTTTAATGGGTGGTGTTGCTAATTTTACGGTAGGTGAAAGCCCGCAAACGAATACATTTTTTATTTTGATGTTGTGCATCAGTTCAAAATTTTTGAAAATGGGTTAAAATTAGTTTAATATTAGTACAAAATGATGGTATTTTTAGTATTTCGATATCATTGATTTTAATGGGTGGTGTTGCTAACTTTACGGTAGGTGAACCCCCGCAAACGTATACATTTTTTATTTTGATGTTGTGCATCAGTTCAAAATTTTTGAAAATGGGTTAAAATTAGTTTAATATTAGTATAAAATGATGGTATTTTTAGTATTTCGATATCATTGATTTTAATGGGTGGTGTTGCTAACTTTACGGTAGGTGAACGCCCGCAAACGTATACATTTTTTATTTTTATGTTGTGCATCAGTTCAAAATTTTTGAAAATGAGTTAAAATTAGTTTAATATTAGTACAAAATGATGGTATTTTTAGTTTTTCGATATCATCGATTTTCATGGGTGGTGTTGCTAACTTTACTGTAGGTGAACGCCCGCAAACGTATACATTTTTTATTTTGATGTTGTGCATCAGTTCAAAATTTTTGAAAATGGGTTAAAATTAGTTTAATAGTAGTACAAAATGATGGTATTTTTAGCTTTTCGATATCATTGATTTTAATGGGTGGTGTTGCTAACTTTACTGTAGTTGAACGCCCGCAAACGTATACATTTTTTATTTTGATGTTGTGCATCAGGTCAAAATTTTTGAAAATAAGTTGAAATTAGTTTAATATTAGTACAAAATGATGGTATTTTTAGTTTGTCGATATCATTGATTTTAATGGGTGGAGTTGCTAACTTTACTGTAGGTGAACGCCCGCAAACGTATACATTTTTTATTTTGATGTTGTGCATCAGTTCAAAATTTTTGAAAATGGGTTAAAATTAGTTTAAAATTAGTACAAAATTGTGGTATTTTTAGTTTTTCGATATCATCGATTTTCATCGTGTGGGTGTGCTAACTTAACGTTAAGTTAGCACACCCACTCTTATACCCTGTTTTTTTTAATGTTCTGCATCGGTACAAAATTTTTGACTTTGGGTTAAAATTAGTTTAAAATTAGTACAAAATTATGGAATACTCTTTTTTGATTTTCTGGTAAGTGGGTGTGCTAACTATACGGACATCCCCTTCCCCTGGCCCCATCTCCGCTGCTGCCCCACCAGCGGTCGCGCATCGCCGCATTCGCCTCAAGACCGAGGGCAGTGGCAGATCCATGGTAGGTGCCACGGCCCTCCCCCAAAAAGGTCTAGAGTATTCTTCTGTCTCCTTCCTTTATTCGGCAAATTTGATTTAAAGATTTATTTAAGTTGTAATTAAGTAATTATTTGAAAATATACTGTATAGTGTCACATACACACCACAAAATCACAAAAACAAATATGTTTATTATTTTTTTTAAATCTGTGATGCCCCTCTTCCTCTAAACGGTCGGCTGGATTCCCCCCCCCCTTTCCCGAGGACGAAGTGTGGACATTTGACCGCGCGCGTTTTCTACATTCATTTAAATGGTGCTTTCGGTTCTAAATTTATTGTTGAATATTTAATGGCTCAAATATTTATTAAAATAACATCCACTTCAAAATATACAACCAGTATTCTATTTTCTGTTTTATAGTTCAGAACGATTTCTCCCCGACATTTCGTTTTTTATGACAACTAGCTGTTACCGACGTTACGAAGTATTTATTTTTCACCCCTCCCTCTCTCTTCCCTCCACGCACGTTCGCCCGCTCCGCCAGCCCTGTTCGCTCTGACCGTTCCGCCCGGTTTCCTCCACCGCTTCTCCTCCCACGCCCTGTCGATCTATCCCCCGCCATTTCTCTTGGACACTGCCCGTCCGACCTACACCGACCACCACTTCAGTCCCATCCGCAGAGCCCGGCTCCACAGACCATCCCCTGCGCCGCCTGACAATGCTCAGTCCTGCTACGGCCTGGATGCATCATTTTAATAATAATAATAATAATAATAATAATAATAATAATAATAATAATAATAATAATAATAATAATAATAATTTATCCAATTTCAGCGAAGCCTGAATATCAGAAGGGACATGACGATAGGGCTTCTAGATACCTCCTTTGACAGATCTATGACATCCTCAGAGGTCCAAACATGCTCCAAGTGGTACAAACATTTTCCAATACTTGTGACGACTGTTAGACTGTCTACAGTATTGCACGACTAACAAATCTTAACAGATTGTACGATAGCAATAAACAAATCATATATTCGGTATGCGAAGAAAAAAATCAAGATTACATGTTGATATTCCTGTGCCATGCTATTAGAACGTTGTAACCAAAGATGTCTTAACGTCTTAAATACCCTCATTTCGAAATGTGAAATCAGCCAAACGTGGGGTGTAAAACATACAGGTCGTTCCGGTAGTTTAGGAATTCTGGTATTTTTCTTACATAATCTATGTGAAAACTTGTGTAAACTCCCATATAATTCAAAAGACTTGGTAGTACAAGACATTAAGTTTTGGGGAACAGCTCACATTTTCTGTGAAGTACAGATGCACATCACATACAAAAATGTATAAGGGCGAGCGTTAGTTTCCGCACTGTTTTACAGGCTAACATAAATTACAAATTTAAATAAAAAACTATAAATTTTAAAACAAAGTAAGTTCAAAACAAATATAAATGAACATACTTTGACCTTAAAAAAATGAAAAAATAACATGCACATGAAGCGAAATTAAGCGAATGAAGTAAAATGAAATTATACAATACTAAAACTAAATGAACTAAAAATTATCGGAATGAAAGCCAATAAATTCAACACAAAAAGTTGAAAATGCCAACAGCCTGAAAATATGTCCCGGTTACTGGAAGCTTAAAAAGTCCTTCACTGTCCTTGGATAGCTTGTCATAGCCCTTTTCAGATTAAAAAAGTGTTAGCTAATAAGAGTGATTTTCAGAACAATTTGATGGGGAAAATTTACAATAAAGAAAATCTGAAAATGAAAGAAAAACAACACGTCCTAAATTTTAAAAATATTGTTTTTTATTCATTGTGAATGAGAGAGATAAATTTCCTCCCTTCATTTTTTGAAAGGTTACCCCTAGTAAAATTATAAAATATTATTTTCAATGGCTATTAAATCAATAATTTTATTATTTGCATTAAAACATTTCATTGTCGAAGGAAAGGGAACACATGCTCACAAAATCTCCACTTTGAATTATTCGCTGGGATGCAATTGGGCTGCCCGGACCGTTCATCAACTCTTAATTCGGTCTTTCTTTCTACAGTCAACTACTTCTGTTCGTTAGCTTCCTCTCTTAACAACATCACAATACTAGTTCTTTAAGTTTCTCCTCGAATCTTTATTTTCTTTGAAGATAATTAATTTCATGTCCTACCACATTTCTGCAAACCTTAGTTGGACATGCACTATATAATTCCCACTGGTCTTTATCATCTTCTTCATAGCTCATTGCTCGAAATTCTCGACCACCTAACATAGAGGAAGTGTATTCGCATAGTTTGCTTTCAATGCTTTTGTACATTCTTCTACAATAATTTATTTCACTTCCATATAAAATCCCCATATTTAAAACATAAAAACAAACGATGCAAGAGACGTTTTAAAAAGAAATTAATATTCCTGGAATATTATTCACAACTATTCCACTCGTGAAATTAAAACCAATAGAGTTTAACTATACATAACAAAAGGCCCCAATAAGGGAGGTGTATCTGAAAATGTTTATGGCATTTTCTTGCCGCTTCTTCCTGCTAGCCAATCATAAACTGTGACTTATCTATTACTCATCATACACAATTAATTTTTCCCCATAGCACGTCATACGCAGTTTGAACTGTTTTTTGACGATAAATAAATAAATAAATAAATCTATTTTCGGAGGCGGTATATATCGATTGCTCGCCGCGTATGTACAATAAGTATCCTCATTGACTTTAATATTGCTTTTAGTTCTTTCCAATATTTGCCGCATTTTGGAACTTTGTTGTACACATTTTCATTCGTGGAACGATCCAATTAAATACCACACGTGCTTCGGAAATTCTGAGATAAATCCCCTCCTCGCCTCGCGAGTTGGCGATTTATCGACGATTTCGAAAACACTCGTGGTATTACGTATGATAAATCTGCGAGAGTCGTCCCGGTTACTAATGCTGCTCGTAAGACAACGGAATTTACCTTCATGGAAGTTCTCAACCCACGCGGACCACCAACACCAACGCCAACGGGTTCAAGCGACATTGCCTTCCGCAACAAGTGGTGCCGTCAACTCCGTAACGGCCGTCTGCTTCCCTTGCGAAAGACCTCGACCGCCGGAGAAGAACACCGGACCATCTCCGGTCCCTGCACCTCCGGGGCCGGCTACCCACGGCCTCTGCCGCCGCCTCCGGCTCCGGCACCACCACCTCCACCACCACCGCCTCTCTCCCTCCTCCAGCCTCTCTCACCGCTATCCCGGTACTGCCACCTGCGCTTTCATCTTCGACTCACAGCGCTTTCGTCAGCCCAGTTGCTCGCCCGTCGGTAGCTGTGTCTATCATAAAAACTGTACTAGGAGAATTTAGATTTAATTTTCCTTATTTGAAGGCGTACTGGAATCCTCACAATCACAAAGCCATCTTTACTATTATAGAAGATTCTAATTCCCATATCAACGCCTTTAAACTTTGTCTGCAATGAATGGATAGATGGAGGGGTTGATATTCATGGTTGGGTGTTGATGAAATATTGCATGATTATGGAGAAATGGTGGAATGAGCAGCAGTCCAAGAGAGGGAAGGTTATAAAGGTTTTGGTTGTTGCATTAGTTGCTATTTTTATAGTCGTACCTCCACAGGAAAATAATTTTCATGGATTGGTAATTATGACATATGAATGACAACGGATATATAGTGGATTGAGAGGTAGGGAAAATTGGAGAACCCAGAAAAAAAAATCTGCCGCGAACGCGATACCTCCACCAACAAATTCCTCATAGATCGACCGGAATTTAAACCTCGGTACCCATAGCTGGTACATAATATTAGTGTTATGAAGACTCTTAAAATGTTTAGTGTTTCTGGTATGTAATAGTATTTAAGTAATATACATGAATGGTCTGTAGTTTTTGTTGAATTGTTTTAATTAACGTTGGATTGAGTCAGAAACTGGGAAACGAAACTCTTTTTTTTGGTTTAAGGCTACGGGAAGATTAGAACCAACCATCTTTCCACCCCACGTGGACGGGAGATTTGGCCCTTAATGGGATCTATGGGATTATAACTCATAGCTGGAATTCGAACGATCTGACTCCCACCGTAAACGTTTTGCCCAAGCCGCCGCCTTCGCGTTCTCGCGGTCTTCGCTTCCACCGGCCGCGGCGTGCTCGCACCGCCACCGTCCCCGCCACCGTCCCCGCCACCGTCCCCGCCACCGTCTCCGCCACCGTCTCCGCCACCGTCCCCGCCACCGTCCCCGCCACCGTCCCCGCCACCGTCCCCGCCACCGTCCCCGCCACCGTCCCCGTCCCTGCCACCGTCCCCGCCACCGTCCCCGTCCCTGCCACCGTCCCCGCCACCGTCCCCGTCGCCGCCGCCTCCGCCGGACGCTCAAACAGCGGATGCGGAGGCGGCGAGTGCTGGAGGGCAGCCAGGCGCTGCCAGGGCCTCCGCCTCCGCAGGTTGCGAGTGCAGCCCACCTGCGACGCCCACGTGCCCCCACCCCGCGACCGCTCCCCGCGCCTGCACGCCACCGCTCGCCAGGGAGACGACGCTGGCCTTGCGTTGACGTTGGCGCGAGGAAGCTGACCACACGGTCGTCACCAAGGTGGCTCAGGGCATCAAGTGATGACACTGCAAGGTCGTTGATCGGGTTCGAATTTTTGACGAGATAGTTATGTGCAAATCAGCCGCTGTCTGGAGGAGAATCCTAGAGGCCGGCTGCTCTGATCGGTAGTTTTCCGTGGCTTCTCCGATCAACACCAGGCAAATGCCGGAGCAGCACCCTAACAAACAGACCACGAACCGCGCGCGTTCTTTCATTCCTCTTCTTTGTCCTATCCTCACCTCTTCCTTACACACACACTTGCATGCACTACACTACCGCACATATTGAGAGACAATCCAGCGGGGGAAAACACCGCCCCCCTCCCCTGATAAAAGCACTACACTTGCGGGGCAAATGCCCATAGCAGTTGATGCGCCCCAAACACGCAATAATCAATCAATTAATCGGCTGTCGTCACAGAGCAGAGAGACAGCTACCCTGATTGCTGTCCTAACAACATCGGCGTCCTAGTTTCTTGATACGGAGGCTCGCCACACAAACATACATTCACATTTTCTGTAAGAAAGTACGCAAGAAATCCAATGAAACAGATTAATAAAGTGGGCAAAACAAATTACATGGAACATTATAATTCATATCTCGCATTGGACTAAGGGATGTTTTCTGAATAGCAATAGTATGCGTAAATTGGTCCACTGTGCCTATGCACTGTGCCTTCCCGTGTGCCTCGCTAGTACTTTAACCGTCGTTGAGTGTAGAGATATCTCGTGCCATCTCTACGTACACAGTTTCTAAACTATGACCAACTCTCGCTCTCCCGCAAATGAATTACATTATGTTCGATTTCATTCTAAAATGAATTTTAATACTCAGCCTTCTTATTCTCTTGAAGTCGTCTCTGAAGTTAGAGATAGGCGATCACTTGCTGGAAATTATCCCGACTGCAATGTAGCAGACCTCTTTAAAATTTATCCCTACGCAATAACGATTATTCCTTCATCTTGATACGTCATCCGTCTTTCTTTCCTTCCTTCCTTCTTTCTTTATTTCTTTTGTATTTCATTTTAAGAATGTCATCTGAAACCGTCTTTATTACATCTTCATCCCTTTTGTTCTGCTCATCCCATTGAACATTAAAACCTGTTAATATCTGGCCCCTATGACCTAGGTGGTTAGAGCCTGCACGAATTCAGCGATTCTGGTCCGAAATGTCGCAAGAAAAAATTTCGCCCTTTTCATAATTTTTGACCCACGCATTTCGAATGTGAGGGGTCGGGAAACTTATCACGTTCTGGTGTCCACATATTTGATGAGTAAATAGTTGTGAGTCATTATCTAGTGATTGGTTCGAGATGCTATTCATTTAATGAGAATCAGTGTACCAGCTTCGGCTGCAAAAAAAGACGCAATTTTTTTTTATTCTCACAGAATTACAATTTTTCATCCGAACTCCAAAAATGAAACGTTTCATTTTCCTCAAGTCAAAGATTTCTTGACATTGCAATTACTGACAACTAGTTTTCCAGCTGAATTCGACACACAACCTATATTTCAGACAACTGTGGAAATCAGTGAAGAATCGTAGCAGTGCTGGTCCTTCCTTCATAGGCGAATTCTTGGAATTATGCCCAGATGAACTCCATTACTTCCAAGATTTATGCGCATTCGCCCGCAACATTTGACTCACAAAAGGCGACAAGGAATTTATAACGCCATTCTCTGTCAACCATGGAGAATTTAATAACAGACGCAGTTCTCTTCCACTTGTTTCGCCGCAGGTGTCGTGACTTCTCCTGGCGAAACCCGGCGTTATCGATTTTGTGAACATATTACTTCTGGGAAGCGTCACATCATCAGCTCAAATCCTTGTATCACGATCGAGTGAACATCAATCATTGCTGAAAAGGTTTAGAAGAACTTTTTAAGTTCTGCTGTTCTGTAGTATCCATGGGGTCAGATTTTCAATGTATTCTTGTTGGCATGTAGTAATATACCTACATCTTATCGTTTCCCTCTTCCCATCATTTTCCAGACTATTCGAATATTTCTACAGCGATACCACAGTTTCGGAAACCTATCGTAGGAATGGGAACGACGTCTCGCATTAACTAGTAGACTGAATGGGAAATTAGGGTTATTAATCAACCCATCCAAGGCAATGCTGTAACCTCAATTCGCGAGGGAATGATAATGATAAATTAACAAAAACCACGTTCACGGAACTAGGTTTAATTTAATTTAATTAATTACTGCACTACATTATAAAAACGACAAACAAGTTTTTCAATATTTTCATTCAAGTAATTTAGATTAATATTCCCGCAGAATAAAGATAAATAAGAAGGAACGTAAGAATCTAGCGAACGTAAGAATAGCGACACCTTGAAGAGAACTTATATTACAATAATAATGTATCAATTGGTGCAGTATAATAGTGAAAATTGAATTATCAATCGATATGATTGGCATATATGAGAAATAATTCTCTCTCATTGAAGGGCAACCCTCAGCAGAGGCAGGGGATTTTAGAGATTTCACAGAATACCTCGCGTTGGTCAGGAATTCCACTTCGATTTGTCCTGGTTCTGAATTCCAATAAAACTCGGAGCCAAAAAGGATTTTAGATGAACCATTATACGGATCAATGTTGATTTGCTATTGGCAAAAGGGCAATAATGTTCATATATTGATCATTGCATTCGTAGCCACTCTATATTTGCCTTCTTCAGCATTTCTTATTGTTGAAGAAAATTTTATAACATTTACTCTTACAATGGATAAATTATAATTAATCCTAACGTAGGTTTAATTATAATTAAACCTAAAAATTTTGAAATAGGCACTTTTATGCAATTAAAATTAACAATACACCATTTCCTGTATAATTTCTTTTTTTGATAAAATTCAGAAGAAGCATGCTTGGATTGACAAGTTATATTTTTGTGCAAACTTGACATAACCTAGCTTACTTTGCAGGAGAAATAATTGAAGTAAATATGCACCATAGTGAAGAACATTGTATGTCTTGTTCAATTTTTTCTGACTGGTTTAAAAAGTATGATATCAAGAAATACGTATCTTATATTTGCACAAGTATTTTAACTATAGAAAAAAACAAGTCAATGAACACTCATAAATAAATAGATTCTATGAAAACATGAAACGTATTACAGATAAGTCTATTTTAACGAAATATGTAAAATATGTTCCAATAACTACACAAATATGCACCAATAGGAAAAATCTGTCAAATACGCACTAACATATTAATCAACACAGCATCCAATTTTAACCAAATGTCAAGAAAGTTCACATGGCTATACCCTGAAACAACGGACAAAAAATACGCAAAATGACAGAAATCCGCTCCCTATTCATCAGCATTCTCATCTCATATAATGGACAACAGTACCCCATCTCCTATTCTTCCCACAACATGAGGAAACGGTTAATCTGTATTCCCAACCGGCGCCTGTCTGTCCCACCCCGGCCCTGCAGGCGAACCCCTCGGCTTGACCCTCGTCTTCCGCGGCTCCGGTCAGCGTCCGCTGGCTCCCCTGCGCCTCGCAAATCACGTCGGCGCGGGCGGAGAGGGCGCCGAGCGGGGCCGACGCGGCGGTTGCGGGGGCGGGGGAGTGCGGGGGCGGCGGGGGCGGTGAGGACAGAGTTTCCGCCCGCGGAGCAGACAATGAGCGGCGACGCCGAGGAGAGGAGGAGGGGGTCACGACCCCAAGCAACAGGTGGATACCGCCCGCGCCGCCCGCACCGCCACGCCGGCCACGTCGGTGTAGCGTCGCAGTCGTCAGCAATGCGAAGGTCAGACATGGGCTAGATGACCACCAGTCAACTCTTCTTAATTTCTTTTTTATTTTATTTTCTAACATTATTACTTTTTTAATTTATTTCTTAACAACGCATTTTTTTACTTCAGTTCTGGTACATCCTGTACTTATGGATATTTTCAGAGACTATCCACAGCTTATCTACTTCACCTATGCAGTACTCATGGGTATGTTCAGAAACTATCTACAGCTTATCTACTTCAGCTATGCAGTACTTATGAATATAATTAAAAACTATCCACAGCTTATCTATTTTAGTGAAGCAGTATTTATGTACATATTCAGAAACTATACACAGTTTATCTACTTCAGCTATCGTAGATCTGAGGAGCAGGTCTATTCACTTCGACCTCTCAAAGCATACTGCTTATTTATTTTAAGTTCCCAACAACTTCTCATGTTGCGAGGCAGGACACACGACTAACGAACTACTACGTTACACCGGTCGCTGCGGCTACTGCAGTGTCGTGGAGGCACCGCTGGCACAAGTCGTTCTCGTCTTCTCGCTTCCGCGACCTCTCTCCACCTTGGTCTCCATTTGGCGCAAATCATCGTTAGCTGTACGCCGGAAACAAACGCTGTGTAATTCCTGTTGACAACAATTTTTAATTAAAAATAACGTTCCTTGGTTGTACCACTTCCACAGTCCGTTATTTGCTCTACATCATCCAAACCCTTATGTAAACGTCTCAACATTTGGATGATGCCAGACCGTAACAATTGTCCGCGTCGTATTTCAAGTGCTAATTGCGTTAATAACCATTAATAGCTCCCAACATGTTTAACCCTTTCTGTTTCCAGTTTAAATTGTAATGAAGAGGGATTATGAAAAAATATCCAACTTTTCCAAAATAAGGACCACCTTTCTGCAATTCCGCTACGGCCTCCCGTCTCCACCTCCCACGATGACGAGTGTCCCACCCCTCGCAGACTCCGCCCACTCGCCTCTCCGCCTCGTCCCGTTAGCGCGGCGCGGCCCGCCATGCGCGTCGCGTAGCGTCGCGTCGCGCGCTGGGGTACCGTTGGCCGCGTCAAGGCCGGCGCCGCCGACGCCGACGCCGATCGCAGCCAGACAAATGGCCATCAATAGGAGGAGGAGGAAGCGGTGGACGGGGAGGCAGAGGAGAGAAAGGAGGAGGCGGGGGAGAAGAATTATTAGGAAAGAAAGGAGGAGGGGAAGATAAAGGTGTAGGAAGCGGAGGGAGGAGACAGAGGCAGAGGATGAAGAGGAGGAGGAAGGAAGACAGAAGGAGAAGGAGGAGGAGGAGGAGGAGGAGAAGAAGAAGAAGAAGAAGAAGGAGGAGAAGAAGGAGGAGGAGGAGGAGGGAAAGGCAGAGGAGAGATAGGAAGAGGCGAACGATGAGGCGGAGAATGCTTAGGAAAGAAAGGACGAGGGGAGGAGGGAAGGGATGTGGTGGAGACAGAAACCGTGGAATTGAAGGGGGAAAATTCTTCTTACTCTTTACTTCAGAGGGGAAGTAAAGCCGGCTGCCCCATGTGATAGATTTACTGCATGTCAAAGACCCTGAAACCTAAAAGTAGCCTTGGGGCTGCATTCAAATCGCCTGTTTCGTCGCCCGAGTAATACTCTTTTTCTCTATTAGATGGTGAAAGGAGCGTAACAAAATTTGCGTGGTGAGACAAAAGAGCAGGCCTGATGACCTGAGTCTCGCCACGTAAAACAAGACGTCATTAAATTCAATTAACTTGAGGAGGTACAGGAGGAAATGGGGAAAGGGAGAAGAGGGAAGAAAGAAATTTGATTGGTTGGTTGATTGATTGATTGGTGATAGCAGGTGAGTCAACGGCAAAGACCTATTATTCCCGTAAGTATAGTTCATGTTTATCGCGGGGGGGGAGTAGGTGGTGGTGGTGGTGATTTTCGGTGGAATAGGAGAGCAGGAGAGGTGTGGGAAAGGGAATTGGAGCGAGTGGAGGAAGAGTGGGAGGGGAATAGTAGGAAGGGGGGAAGAGGAAAGGGGTGAAGACGAAAGGGGGGAAGAGGAGGAAGGGGAGGGAAGAGGAGGAAAATACTTGCTCTCTCCGAATGCTGCATGTGCGCACTCTATTGCCATGGCGGTGGGTGTGAAGGAAAAGTCACTTCGGAAGAGCGTCCATTGCACTATCTACGCGCTACACTTGTCGTGTATGGGAAGTCGGCAGCCCAAAATAACCTTTAACACGATTTTACTTCCGAATATCCGATATTTTATTTTTGAGGAGATTTCAATGCTTTTCTTTTCTGTATTATATTATTCAGTGAACAAGTAATAATACACACAATATTTACATTAACAAATTAAACCACCCACATCATTCGTGCTATAAATATCCTAGAAGTTCAGAATAATATCTCCTGACATCGAACTCATCCAAAATTCAAATCATCCAAAATTTGTTTTGAACTCTCCTGTTTTGAGTAATAGAGGGCTGACGAGACGACACTGTGATAATCCCGGTACCAAAGATCAAACTATGCCTATGATTTCACATAATACGAATATACAATTAAAAATATGTAAGACTCCTCTAAAAGTTTCAATTTGCCCCTACTCCGCAAGCAACGAGGGCTACATTTAGTTGAGTACAGCTGATTGCAGCCCGCGAAAATATGAACGTTTTATTTGAAACATTTGCTGACTGAACTCGAATGCCGACTCAGCGCCTCGGCCAGTAAGATCTGTTGGAGTGTAGAAGTTAAAAGACTTAGGCTGGAAAACACCCTCTTAAAAATGGAGGATTTATTAGGTTGTATTGTTTGTGCTATTGTAGGTTATACCATTACACCACCTACTTATATGTTGGGAGAAAAATATGATAGGCAGTTTGATTTGCTTAGATTACTTAACATGTAACTACATATATGTTTTCCTTAAATTGAATTCAACCATACATCTGTACATGTTGAATTCATTTTAAACGTCCTTACATTTGTAAAGTTTCAATGTCTCTTCTGAAACAGGGATAAAGAAAAAAAACAGTGATTTGAAACAACTCTTAGAATACTATGAGCTAAAGCGAACTTAATTGCAATAAACAGCTCAAAATCAAGAATTTTGCAGCGCGTGTTGTAGAGGACTCTAAGAAAGTCAAAAAGAAGTGTTTGTGTGAAGCCTGAAGTCTAAGGTCAGACCAGAAGTTTCGAACATTTCTATTTAACATATTATTCTTTTCCATCGAAATATTATCGGGGATGTGAATGCGACCCTACCTTTTTGAACCTACAGGGCAAAGTTATAAGGAGTTGTCATGTCATTGTTCGTCCAATTCACCTAAAACGCTAATTTCTCGTAATATTATTTGAACATCTCAAGTTAAATGCATTAAACTTGAGCGACGCTTTAACAAGACAACATATTGTTTCAATATGAAAAGAGAGTTTCATTTCCTTTTAAACAGTTTTTATTTAGACTTAACATATTTTACTAGTAAGTAAATAAACAGAACAGGAAGAATGGGATTATCAATTAATGATACAATTGATAAATACATTTCATGTTGAACCATTTACTGGTTTCCCAGATGACTTGGAGATATCTTTTTCCAAATATTCAAAACTTTCACAATTTGTCAGGTTAAATAAAGGAAAATCAGGACATATTTAAGTAACTATTCATTACTTCATTACCTAATGCTATTGGGTCTCTTTCGATTTTTTCAAGGGGAGCAACGGATCACTACCCCACCCCCGGTTGTACACACGCCTATGATCGGGATGTAGTAATTCTTCTTTCTCAAAGACCCTCAAACAACGCGCTAGTTTGCCTGCTATACTTCAAATCTTGGTCACGGTTGCGAAATTGTTGGTGGATAAAATTTGCTGTGAGAAAATTTTATCGAGATTCTCACGTTAACTTTATATTTTACTTAGCTACTAATAGATTCGTATCATCCATCATTAAACCAAACCATTATTCATTTACCATGTGAGTAAGTTATATAAGAATGCAAGTTAGCGCTCTCTAACAATTCATTTCCTTTCTTCCTCATTAAAAGCTTTGCAGGATAATGTGCATCTTACTTAGAAACGAGTAAGATCTTTTATAACTTATAAGTACAATCAAACAAACGTAGTGGTATATCTTCGTTTTCTCCCGTTTTTCGGCAACTTTTTCACTCAAAATTTTCCCAGTATTCATACATCCTGTAGGATCTTGAATATTTGAATATGTTTCCTCCCAAACTCGTTCACTTGCACGCATGACTCTCTTATTTCCCGTAGTCTAGAATCCACCAGAAGCATCCCCTGGCTTCATGAGTCGTTTTTGGTGAACATCATTCCGCGTGTTCATCTGTAACATTTCTTAATAATTCGTACTAATTTGCGTCATACGTCTGTTATAAGCAACCTTGTAACCAAAGAATGTTCCGAATGCTAGTCCTTTTGATAAAGAAGTGGATAAGCACGATGCACATTCGTTATTGAAAATGAGTTTTTCCTTAATAATCTTAAGATATCTAAACGGATTTATTGCAATTTATTATTCTTAGTGAAAATAATTAAATCCCTAATATTCCTAAAAGAAATCTTCTAGGCTTCGACTTTTGTTTTTTGTCATTGTTCGAACGATTTACATACGAAAATCGAGTTTTCAGTACATACTATATGGTGTTTATCTCCATGTTATGACGTTTTTGTAATTCGAAAGAGTTGCATGGAACTTTTATTCAACATTCAACTTTCAAATGAGTAAGACGTATCACAAAGTGTAGTTTTGCATATTACTTAAAATTGTTTAAGTGAGAAACCTATCTTTTCAAAATAACTGTAAATCCAACATACTCTTATATCAACAGGGCAAAAGAATCTCTTGGATGATTGGAAATGAGTAAGGAATACAGTCAGAAATCAATTACGATCTAGAGATCTTGTATTTTCTCCGCTAGTGGAATCACAAGAACCAAAAACCAGAACCATATTGTTCAAAAAGGCCCAAAAATTCTCAGGTTTTACCTTAGTAAGTTAATTTTCTGTTGTTTTTTAAGGAAGTCGTTATTTTTTATTCACCCTCTCACTAATCGCCTCCTTGAAAGTATAATCTCTTATAACAGTAGATCTCCTTGTAACGGTAGTCTGTGTTAAAACAAGGAGATTGAAACTGAATTTGGTAGTTTTAGTATACAAAAACAATGTTTCAATGTAGTTATTCAAAATTAAAAACATTCAAAACTTGGAAAATCATTGCATTTTTTATTGGTGGATTCAGCTGAAAGCCGGTTCACTAGGAATAGTGCAACAATCGTACATCACTGTTATATTCCGTATACTCTAGCTTCTTTGGCACACTAAAGCGATGTAATCTATCATGATGTATGATCAATAAATATACTGTCAAGTTTGTTCATTTGCAAGAGAAAGTAAAGTATCATGTGTAGGCAGTATTTCATGGTCGTAAATAAAACAATATCCGTTCTTCATATATGATGTTGAGTAAATATATCAGACTGCGTTTTAACGATATGAATGTTGACAGCTCACAAAGAATGTGCGAGGAACGCATTTATAGATTATGTACCATCACAAATCATCAATATGTGCTTTAAAATTAATGTTCAAACGGGCACAGAATTTCGATCTCCTTTAACAAGTGCAGCAGTTTACGACGCGAAAATTATACATGAGTAAAATGTAATGTTTTTCAGCAGCGCGTTCGAAGATGTTATCCAGTATCAGGATTGGATCTAACGGAAAAGTAGATTGGCATTTTGCCTTGATCTGATAAAGCGATGAAGTTGCCACTGTGTAGAATATTTTACATCTTTATTAAAGAAATATTTTTGTAATTTATTCACCCAAAATTTGTCAATTATTACTAGGAATCCAAACATTTACAACGTGATCTGACAAACCGCTCAAGTTTTATAGACTTCTCATAAATTACTGCATCCTAAATAACTGTTTGAAGATTCTAAAAGAATCGCAACGGGTATACATCATTTTTAATGATTTACCACTACAGAAACTGACAACATTATTTTTATATGATTTGCTTAGTTTAGTGGAAAGTACAGTCGACTCCGGTTATGGTGAACTCGGATATAGAGAACTTTCGGTTATAGCGAACTTAAATCACTGGTCCCGTTTCATTTACATTACAAATAAGCATAAGAAGACTCGGTTATAGTTAACCTAAACCTTGGCTATAGTGAACGTAGAAAATGCATCGTCCTCTGTGGAAACATTAAGCGATAAGTTTCATTTGACGCTTGCTCCATTCCGCTACATCATTGATCTCGTATATTATTAAGCGAGTAAGACGGCCTTCGGAGAGTGGGACGGTTCTAACAGTTCAAGAAGCATTGAGAAGTGTTAACGTGAAGACTGCATTACGATACTTAGACTCAGAGGACAATGTAGAATCAAAAATGGAGGGAGCACACTAATGAAAAAGTACGAAGCAAACAATTGAAAGGAAATTGATATTTTAAGGGCAAATAAAGATATTGAAATTTTCTGTTCATGCTGTTAGTGTATTTTGCTGTGTCTCTGTATTAATAAAATCAACCACTGTGGGGAAATTCTGTTTAATTTTGACATCATCGGATATAGTGAACCAAAAATGTTAGAAGTTCACTATAACCGGAGTCGACTGTGTACTCAAAAGGTGACAAAATATTTTTAATTTGTTTACCGTCAATGACTATCGTCTTCTAATATAGTACAATTAAAAGTACGTGGTTCCCGATAATATACTTCTTACAAACTTATTCGATTTGGAATACAGTGAAAACATTTCTTGTTGTACTTCACTAGCTTCGGGAGCGAGTGAAGACAACCTTCGCATCTTAGCACACGTTTGTTCCAGACGGCAGTGCCCTGGGCAGCGGTAGCGCTGGGGCTCTCGGGCACTCCCACTACCGCCCCCTCCTCCCCACCCCGCCCCGCCCCCTCCCAGAGGCCACTGAACGTGAGAACGAACTCGCGCCGACGGAAGCAGCACATCGTAAATAATCGCAATGGCCCACATTAACAAATTTCTTAGCACTCGCGCTCGCCGCTCCCCGCCCCCTCCCCCGCCCCGCCCCCTTCCCCGCCCCGCTCCGCGTCCTGTGCTCACCTCGCCTCGCCAGCGCCGCGCCGCGTGGCCGTTTACCCAGCGGTGTTTGTGGACCGCACCGCAGCCGCATACAGATTCCCCGCCGGCCCGGCGCACAGCTCGACCCGGCGGGCAGGCGGGCGGGCGGGTTCTCGTTGCTCATGCTACCAGCGGAGAATAAACCACTCGCTGAAATCGCGCCTTCACTACTAACTACTCCGCAGCGCGCAGTCTTGTTTTCGGCTTCTATTTGTCTAATCTCCCGGCGAGACGCGAGTTTTTATATCGTGGCGCGGACAAATACCCTGGCCGCCTTCTGCATATTAAGAAACCGGCGCGGGCATATATTTACATGTATTAAAAAAATCACGTCCCGTTTACACGAAGTTCCATTTGGAGTATTTTTCCTTCTCCTTTCACGAATCTATTTCCGAGGCATTATATTTACGTGTGTAAGAGAGAAGAGGAAGGCGTTAGCTTGAGCAGGCAGTGGGAGGGGCGGGGCGAGGCGGGGTCCAACGTTTTGAAAGAGCCGGAGCTTCCGGGGAAAAACATGCCGTTCGGTTGACGCTTCTGAAGGCGCGGTCGAACCGTGGGAGGCAACGTCCGCCGTCGGTCATGGGGCAGGCGTTGGCTTACTTACGCACCGAGTGAGACACGCAACGCGTGATGGCTATCTGATGTCACACGACTCGTGTCGATGCTTAATATCTCCTTTTACTTACCTTATCAGCGCCATCACGCTCGTCCGCAGACAACTCGTGTACGTCTCCTTATCTGGAATCCTGGAAGAATTAAAACGACAGATATTAGTCTACATGGTTACACAATTAGAAGTCTGTAACAATGAACACGTATATTTTAAATTAATTCGTCGTTAAAAACAAATCAGCGAGTGGCTTGTATCTTCGTGCCGGTTATCTAAGCGATCAATCACGACTCAATATCGTTAATTACTTAATAAAGCAAACGAAGCACATCGGCGAGCGGGGCAGAACCATTAGCGGCACGGGGCGGCGGCGGCGGCGGTGGGGGCGGTGGCACGCGCACTGGAGCGAGCGAGCGCTCAACAATGAGCTGCGACCGGCGAGGTGTGACGAGGAAGAGTTGCAGTGGGTCAAACTGAGGGTGTGAGTGAACGTGTTTGTATATATAGTTTAAGAACGAATGGGCGAGTGAATGAAAAAAACGAAAATTAGAAAAAAAAACAATAAAAAATAACTTTTCAATGCAATATTTTTAAATAATAATTGTAAATAACTAAAGAGTCCAAAGTGCCACTTTTCTTAGTTATAAGCTAATTATAAGGTAGTTTTAAGTATTATTTTTAAGATAAACGCTCTCCCGAAGCTGCAGAAGCCAAAAAGGCTGCAGCAATAAATTGTACTCCTTAATATGAATAAATTCTCGCCTTTCCAGGATAATTGAAGAGAGAAAACTTGAAGAAAAAAGGAGGGGGCGAAGAACAGAGATTCGAAGAAGAGAGAACGGAAAGAAACCAAACACAAATAAACAAAAAAGGAATAAAGGGCAGAATAATGTTTAATTTATACCTCATCATTTATTTATTTATATATATACTAGCTGACCCGGCGAACTCTGTTCCACCTTAACAGCCGGTCCCATCTTTTTCTCGCGTCACACTCACTGTGAGAATGTCGCGTCGCACTCACTGTGCTATCCTTGTTGCACTGCGTACGTGCAAAAACGTGCGTTCTCACACAGAAACGCTGTCGAACGGGATAAACGGTATCCTATATCCGTCTCCTGGCTCTAAGCTTCCTGCTCACCAAATCGGTACAGCTGTTCTTGAGTTATAAATAGTGTAACTAACACGACTATATATAGATATAACGGCGAACGAAAGGCGGCTAACATTATCTTCTTCTGTTATCAGTGCGTCGTTACAACAATGGGTTACAACACGCAACAATGACCGCTAACATGCGAAATCACGTGAAAACGTGCGTTCTCACACAGGAACGCTGTCGAACGGGATAAACAGTATCCTATGTCCGTCTCCTGGCTCTAAGCTTCCTGCTCACCAATTTTCAGCCAAATCGGTACAGCCGTTCTTGAGTTATAAATAGTGTAACTAACACGACTTTCTTTTATATATATATAGATATATAGATATAATATATATATATAATATATATATATATATATATATATATATATATATATATATATATATATATATAGATAACGGCGAACGAAAGGCGACTATCATTATCGCCTTCTGTTATCAGTGCGGCGTTACAACAATGGGTTACAACAGGCAACAATGACCGCTAACATGCGAAATCACGCGAAAACGTGCGTTCTCACACAGGAACGCTGTCGAACGGGATAAACAGTATCCTATGTCCGTCTCCTGGCCCTAAGCTTCCTGCTCACCAACTTTCAGTCAAATCGGTACAGCCGTTCTTGAGTTATAAATAGTGTAACTAACACGACTTTCTTTTATATATATACTAGCTGACCCGGCGAACTCTGTTCCGCCGTAACAGCCGGTCCCATCTTTTTCTCGCGTCGCACTCACTGTGAGAAACTGTACTATCTTTGTTGCACTGCGTACGTGCAAAAACGTGCGTTCTCACACAGGAACGCTGTCGAACGGGATAAACAGTATCCTTGTCCGTCTCCTGGCTCTAAGCTTCCTGCTCACCAAATCGGTACAGCAGTTCTTTAGTTATAAATAGTGTAACTAACACGACATATATAAATATAACGGCGAACGAAAGGCGGCTATCATTATCGCCTTCTGTTATCAGTGCGGCGTTACAACAATGGGTTACAACAGGCAACAATGACCGCTAACATGCGAAATCACGCGAAAACGTGTGAAAACGTGCAAAAACGTGCGTTCTCACAAAGGAACGCTGTCGAAGGGGATGAACAGTATCCTATGTCCGTCTCCTGGCTCTAAGCTTCCTGCTCACCAATTTCCAGCCAAATCGGTACAGCCGTTCTTGAGTTATAAATAGTGTAACTAACACGACTTTCTTTTATATATATAGACATATAATATATATATATATATATATATATATATATATATATATATATATATTTATTTATTTAGTCAAAAAACAGTCAAAAACTGTATGTGACGTATGGGGGAGAAAATCATTTGTCATCTCACAATCATCCACTCACTGTTCATCAAATTCATCCCATCATCATTATAGTATTTATTTTTTATTTTTTCTGAAAACTCACTCTTGTAGGTATGCTTATTTTCAGTTAGCAATTAAGACTTTTGACAATGTAAATAAAACAAGTGAATAATACATACAATAGAAATTCCTGTAATAAGATAGACATTTTTGTACAGAAACAATACACTATCAGAACGAAGGCTAAAATGCGAACGTACCAGTTTCAATTTAAAATTCGCTTTGCCTTTGATTATTGAAGCAGTCTATTTTGGATAACTCAAGGTAGGATATCAATATGAGATTTCTATGCTAAATTTGAAAATATGGAATCAGAGATATCATAATATTGGGCCGATTCTTCCTAATGATTCTTACTTTATTCGCGGCACGACTTGTGAATCCTCAGTATATTGATAGAACTGTAGGCAAATGATAAACACATCTGTAGGTCAATGCTTGATCAAAGAGAACAACTACTACGAGACGGGAGTATCAAACATTCATTAGATAAGAACTATATGTTAACTTGAAAAATTTGTTCATGAGGGATGTGCATATTAATTTCAGTCTCAAACCTTTCTGCTAATTTGTCGCACGTTTTATGTGTGTATGTGCGTTATCTTTATTATTTTCAATTTTTTAGTATTTCCGATGCTTCTTTAAAGAATTTTCAATATTTAGAAGGAAGAAGAATTTTATTTAAAGAATTTTCTCGGTCAGTGTCACAGCAGTGATATTAGTTGATGCCCTGTAACACCTAAGTTTAAACTCCGTGCGGACCAGTTTCCTGATCATACTAAAATTAATCAATTTCGAAGGTTCCACTTCATATTTCTTTTCAACTTTAACAACCACGTACAAACTAAACAGTAGTATAGTCAATAAAGTACCTCTTACTGCTGCTCTTTTGCATATTTCTCACCTTTTACTTGGAAATGTACAAAGTATTTTTTCTGTTATATGCGAGTTCATATCTAATATGCACTATTTGTTGATTTGACAGTCCACGGTCTTCTCTCAAATACTTCATAACTATTTAGTCCAATGTTGTCAATTTTCTTAAAAAATATTACCAAATGTTTATATTTGGAAAATTACTTTATTTATCCATTCCAGTTCAATGTTTTAATCGATAGAAAATAATTGGATTGAAAATCGCAGTTGATTTTCAGGAAAATATACACTGGCTTCAGTCTAATTATAGTATGTTGTCTGGAACAGAAATTAAATGAGTAACCTGCTTTTGTACATGAAGAATTGTATCACAAAAATTAAATATTCCAAAGCTGTAACATTTGAAATTTTTAATGTCATGGACACTTTTACATAAAGCTGGTTACTTCTATACCATTACACAGGTGTTTGAGGAGGGAGATGCACTATGTTGAGAAAGGATAACCGTACATGCGAAACATGAATCGATTTTTTTATAATATCAAACTGACCGAATGGAATAGACTCAATTCCATGAACAGATGCTCATATTTTAAAATGCTCTAAACGGCTGTCACACACTGATGAATAAACTGAAAATGCGTCCGTGTTTCATTTTTTAAAAATTTTATCACCCTTTAAAATTTTATCACGTAAGTTGTTCTGTTTTTATAATCCCCCGATTTATGTGTCTGTTGAAAACTTCAATAACGAGTTAAAACGTTGTAAACCAGTTTCTGTTTTCCGCATTGAATATGTCCTATTTGGTCAGTTTTATAATATATAGCACTTGCAATAGACGGTGATTGTAACATATTTACGGTTTTCCATTAATAATTTCTGTGTGCTTTAGTTTCACCGTAGTACGGTTGCACTTCAAGTAACTTTTCTGTACCATTACTTCACTAATTTTCTAACAGAACTTTAGTACGAAAATTACACAGAATATAACTCGAAAAAGATAAACTCATTCAAAAATATCAGGATCTAAAACTGTTTAAGTGTAAGGTGCACATTAATTGCAGTT